>JADLZL010007462.1:0-92715 GCA_015844335.1 Chrysopogon serrulatus | reverse complement strand
AGAGCACTGCTCTCACGGATTAGTTTAACAGCAATTGCACAACCGCTCCACTATAATTAGCACTTCTCACATAATTCTAAGCTTCAGACTACAAACAATGCAAGTCCTAGCTGACGAAACATGTTCACTGGTCAGTCAGATAGCATACTCCTAGACCTTTGAAAACTGAAATGCAACTCGAAGCAAACAAACTGAAGTATCTAGTCAATATTGCATTCAAAGAACAAAGAAATTCTTCACAAATTCGAGTGGCACCAGATTGCCTGCAAAAGGTTGCCCACTAAGCATTTCCATTCTCAAACGATAAGACTGGATTACATCAGAACCACAACTGCAGCAGCACTACTACCACCAGTTCCAAATTACAGGCAGAGAACTAAACAAACACGACAAACAAGGAGAAGGGGCGCCCAGCCTTGAGCCTTAGCCTCCGAAGCCGTAGAGGGTGCGGCCCTGGCGCTTGAGCGCGTAGACGACGTCCATGGCGGTGACGGTCTTGCGGCGCGCGTGCTCGGTGTAGGTGACGGCGTCGCGGATGACGTTCTCGAGGAAGATCTTGAGCACGCCGCGGGTCTCCTCGTAGATGAGCCCCGAGATGCGCTTCACGCCGCCCCTGCGGGCCAGCCTCCGGATCGCCGGCTTGGTGATGCCCTGGATGTTGTCGCGGAGCACCTTCCGGTGCCGCTTCGCTCCACCCTTGCCGAGCCCCTTGCCGCCCTTGCCGCGCCCTGACATCGCCGCCGCCGCCTCGCAAACAATTGGGGATTTTTCTGTGTGGGGAGAGAGCTTGGAAACGGATGGTTTGGTGGATGCGGACGTGGGGAGGGGTAATATAGAGATGGGAAGCGAACTGGGAGCCGTTGGATGAGGGCGTGATCCGCGTGAGGTGCGCGAGGTGTGGCGTGGGCCGTTGGATGGGAAGGACTCGACTCCTATTGGTGGAGGGAGCGGGACGGCGGATCGAGGAGCGCGTGGGGTTTCGAGGTTTTCGGCGGTGGTGCGCGCGGACGGATGGGAATCGCGTGGAAAGTTTGGGACTTCTGGTGGGAAACAGGAAATTTTGGTTTCGGCCGTTTGGTGCGTGGTGGGTCGTGGGCCGTTGCGGGCAGCTAGATGTTGGGCTGCGAATCCGATGGGGTTTCAGCCTTTCAGGCCTGAGCTCGAAGGTTTGGGTTACGAGTTGCAAAAAATGTATGGGAGAATTAGGAATTTGGCCTCAACAAAACATGCGCTTAGAAATTAGGTCCTTTTTTTTTTTGAATTTGGGAATTAGGCCTCGAAACAAAATTTTCTTAGAAATCTGGCCTTCCGTCAAGTCTGTGAGGAAATTCTGTTAGTTTGAGCACTGTAGCACCAGCGAATAGACCATTTTACCCCTTAGTAGATTTTTGGCTGAATCTTTGGAAATTCATATCTGGAGTTTGATGACTCTAATTTTGGTGAACTAAATTTTGTTGTGCTCCTTGAGATGTCTAGTGTTTATTAAAAATATGAAAATGACCATGTTCTGTAGGAAAATAGTTAGTTATGATTTATGCCTTTTTAATTATGCTCGAATACGGGATAATCTTGGGGTTACTCGCTGCTTGCTTGTTGGCTGTAATATTTCATCCCGTTTTTCATCCCGTATTTGCTAGCTTGTTGGCTGTACGTGCATGACCCAGTATGTTACAGTGGCTACTTGCTGCTTGGTGCATGCTGCTGTGTGGGGGCCGTACATGTTGGTGTAGCGTGCTTAGCGTGAAGGCAACACAGCACATGCAGCGGTCGTGGCTAAGCATGAGAAGAGCAGCAACAAATCAATACTTTTCTTATCACGTGTATTACTTAATTAATTCTTTGTTTCGACTTATGTGTATATGGCTATATGCTTGTTGTAATGAGGTGTGCATTATGCAATCCTGGCTTAAGTTTTCGCATACCGGTCGTTTCCATCTATTTTCCGATCGTAATTATCCGTTTTCTTATAACTGTTTATCCCGCTACCGTTTCCACTCCCGACTGTTCCATTCCCGCTCCCGTTTTCGTTAAATAAATATAGAACAAAAACGGTAGAGGCATTTTCCATTCGTTGTCGTCCGTTTACATCTTTAGTTATGAATAGGTTGTAGTTTAAATTTCTAAGTGTTTTGGGTACTGTATGATTTAGTTATAAATTTCTCTTCCTAATAATTATATATACTCAAAATATACAATAAATAAACAAAACTCTATTTTTTTTTTTTCTCGGGGGTAAAATAATCTTTTTATCCCATATTTAACACCGTTAAGTGTCAAAACTGACGGAAGGCCTGATTCCTAAGAGATTTTTGTTTTGAGGCCTGATTCCCAAATTCAAAAATAAAGAGGCCTGATTCCTAAACGCAAGTTTTTTGGAGGCCAAATTCCTAATTCTCCCAAAATCTATTTAGCTCTTTCCAACTATTTTCGGTTGTCCGATTTTGGTCCTAAACTCTAAAACCAGTTTTTTTACCTCCCTCAGTTTTTAAACAATTTGTTGTTTAAGCCGGCAAATTAGAGATTCCCGAAGTCACCACTAGCGCTTCATCGTCGATAGGAACATCGCTTACCATTTAATGCGTAACACCGATAAATCCTCTAGCATCCCACTACACAGTCCTATCACTAGACCACAGGGGAATTTTTTTATTTTTAGCTCAATTTCTGAATATATTCTAAAATAAGCACGGTTCGAAACTTATTTGCACCTCTAACACCTTTGGTCGCGCCACGATCCTCGGCGCTACAAGAACGGATACCGCGTCGTGCATGCCGGCGCGATGACTCCTGCCTGCGTGGCACCCAGGCCGCGTATGTCTAACTGGCTAATTTTAGAATATCTTTGGACATTCAGTTAAAAATTCAAAAAAAATCACCACAGGCCCATTTGCTTAATATGGTGGTTTTGCTGGCATGGCACCATGTTAAAGAGGATAAGTCGGCCTAAGTTGAAAGTTTAGCAAGGTAAATCCAGATTGCAGCTACTTCACAAGATAAAACTTCTAAAAATATCTAAATATATTTAGACCGAAAATTAATGCAATTAAATAAAAAATATAAAATCTAGTTTAACCTTAGAATTTTTTTTTTACCTTAGGAAATTATTAAACTGATTTTTTGTTTTTTCTAAAATCATGATATATCTTATATTGCATAGCTTCAAATTGTTTAAATTTTCATAAACTCATTCTGGTGCTTATTTGCTAGTAGAAACTCTCATTATCTATTACAATTAGTCATTGTTGATCATCTGGACTACATAGAAACATTAGTGGAGCATCATCAGACCCGTATGTGGGCATGGGTGCATGTAGACTTGAGGGCTAACATACCTACATTGAAAATTTATCTAGGCCAAAGAACCAGTACTCACCTTGCGCACATACATAGTCCTAGAGATACACTGCACTGGTGCTTCTACATAGTCAAACAATCAACGTCGGCTAATTATAATAGGTAACAAAGGCTTCTACTAATATAACAAATAAGCACCAAAATGATCCATACACATTCAAACAATTTCAAGCTATGAACCATAAGAAAGATAGAGCATGCTTTTACAGAAAAAACTAATAATTGTTTGATGTAAAACAAGTTTCCTATGATTTTTCTAAACTTAAGCCACATTTTAGGATAATCAATTGTGTTATTTTTCTATGTAAAAATATTTGGATAGACTTTTTTGGAAAAAATAATTTATGATTTTTGGATATCTTTTAAAAAGATTTCAAGTCTCATTTACATCACAGAACTTTCAACTTATTTTGATTGACCTCATCCCGCGCCCCACCAGCACAATCACCATCAAAATCACCGAGGGTGCAAAACTAAATGGTCTCTTTTAGGAATATCCACGTACTACTTCGGTTCACTATGACTCTAGGCACAGTTTTTTTCCTTCCCCTAAACTTTACACCTATCACATTTTGAACACATGCATAAAATATTAAATATAGATTAAAAATAAATAATTGCACATATTAGGACTATTTTACGAGACAAATCTTGTAAGCTTAACTAGTCCATGATTTAACAATATGGTGCTATAGTAAACATGTGCTAATGATAGATTAATTAGGTTTGAAAAATCCGTCTCACGATTTATTAGTGAGTTCTGTAATTTGTTTTTTATTAGCATCGAAACATCTTATGCGACACCCCATAAAGCATCCGATATGACACCATAAAACTTTACTGCTCTTGATCCAAAAACACCCCTTATATATAGAACTAATCAAATAACAGTCTGGTGTTAGTATTTTTATTGCTAAGCTTTTTTAGATCAATCATTCCACTCGAAGGATTGGAGGGTATTGAGAGAAAAATTACTTCAATTACTCCCAGTCTCCTCTAATTTTGAAGTATAGGAGAATCCAAATGCACTAAAAAAACTCTACCATTTTTATAATGAACTATTAGCAACAGTGGATTTAAACATGCCTTTACAATTTAGAATTTGAACGGCGTGAGTACCTCTAGTGGTGGATGGTTTATGGAACACGTTTTTACGTACTGCAGCAGCCCACCGGTGATTCAGTCGGATAAATAAAAGTAATTTGGTTGGTAGGCACATGGCAGTGGTTTTACCTCGTCAAGCTGCCAGGCCTACTTCAGTTTGCTTCCTCGCGACGCCGCGCGCAGACCCCTCTCCCAGAAACCCCTGGGTTATTCGGTAGAAAGAGTCTCCCGTCTGATTGATCCTTCATCGGATTGAACCGGGTGTCCGGGTCGTGCCGTGTGCTTGTACAGACTGCTCGGCCGGTGCAATTTCTGCCATGAGTCCATGACGTGGCTGACCGGAGTGAATTACTTTACTTAGGCGAGAAGCACATGCGTTGTAGCAGCAGCGTTTTGTTTTTTCTTGATCGTTTTAGCGACGGCAGAGGAAGGCGACGGACGTCTCGCGCTCCGCATAACGCATACGTGGTGTGCGCCTGTGCCGAGGAAGAAATAAAATGTCACCTGGACTGGATGCCCCTGCCTGGCTTTCGCACACCGGCGAACGGAATATCAGTTTGGTGGTGCGTTCTTTTCAGTCTCGCACACTCATCGCAATCAGGGTCAGCAAGCACGGCACGCCACTGCCTATTGATCGGAGACGCAGACGACGACGCCCGATTCCACGGTCGGTCGTGCACTGAAACACTGTGCCGCGAAGGAGGTCTCGCTGAGATGGACCTCCGATCCGCTTTTATTTTTCGCCAAGTTTCGCCGGTGCTTCCTTCTAGGCTGCCTTGGATTGGACCATCAGTTCATGTTCAGCGCTCGGCTGCATGTGCGATGGGCGCTGGTCGCCACTCGCCACTCGCCAGCCGGTTTGGCCACACGTTGTGGTGCTGTCGCGACGGGTGGGGCGCGCACGCTGTGCTACGACCGCGTCTGTTTTGGCCTTGTTGAGCCCGTACTGAGACAGGCATGCGCAAGCTGCAGCAGCAGGATCAATGGAAAAATCCCAGTTTTTGTTTATTTTATTATAACTCGTTATTATGTATTGTTGCACATGTAAGAATGTACTATGATCCTTGTTGTTTACTAATGCACCGTTGATCCAAGATGCATGGCAAATTGAAATAACTCAGGGCGAACCCAACAAGGTGATTTGAACTAGCGATTTGAGTCTTCATATGTCGATTTGATTATCCATTGAGGAGGGAGAGGAAGTCGCTAGCGAGTACTGAAGCGCTGTACTCACACGCTGTCTCAGAAAAAATTGTGTCTGTATCTCTTCTCTCGCATGCCATGCAGCTTGGTATTCTTCTTTTTCATTCGAATCCTTAGAAACAGCTAGTACCAAGCAGTATAGCTCTGTCACAAACAGAATATATATACTCCCTATGTTCCACAAATAAAAGAACATCTTTAACTTCTACGATTTCTGTTTGACTATTCGCTTATTTAAATTTTTATGTAAATAATAAAATAAATTAATCATTATAAAAATATCTCTAATGTTAAAATAAATCATAACAAAATAAATATTATTTATTAAAATTTTTTAAATAAGACGAATGGTCAAACAGAAATCGTAAAAAAGTTAAATATGTTCTTTTATTTGTGGAATGGAGGGGAGTATAGTAATGCACGAGCTGGTACACGTACACCCGACCATAGATACGGCTAAAGCAAGAGGGGCCATACCGGCGCGGCGCCGCCCGGTGGTGCATGCATTGGCTGGCACCGGGCACGTCACCTAATACGCAGGCTCTGGAGCACTCCGCTGACGGGGCACACAACAGATGCTGACAGGGGAGCCCTCGATCGATCGTCTTGAGAAACCCGGGAATCCGTCCAACGCGGTACCGGTCCGTATCCGCTGTCAACTCCGCCGTGCACACCGCGTAGGTCGGCTACATATACCCGTGGTCGTTGCCGAGTCGTGGCGTGGGTGTTGGTGAAGTTGTTTCGCCTTCGCCCTTCGGCTTCAATTCGGGGCGATGGCCGGGCCGTACCCACACCGCCCGCCGGCGCCGGACATGTGTTCTTTCACTTCTTCTCCCAGCACCCGGCAGGAAGCGAAGAGAGGAATGCCAAACGGTTACGGATTACGGGCCCCGCGTGTGACTGCGTGCGATGTGGAGCCTCGTCGAGTCGTCGTTTTTCAGATTCAAACGACCCTTGACCGCAGCCAGAACAAGTAGAAAAAAAAAAACTGCGACAGTCAAATATATAGTTTTTCAGCCTCGTGTGTCGGTGATGATTCCGTGTGTCATTATGAAGGCACAATACCCCCTGAAAGTAGAAAAAAAAAAAAAAACTAACGCCCAGAAACGCGTCCAGGGTGTAGAAAAAAGGCAAACCTATCGCCCAGAAACGACTCGATCTATACTTGATTATGTCACGGCGATATATAGACAAGTTGCTTATGCGAGAAGAGAAGCATGCACAGATGACATGAACGGGCAACTCCGATCCGGACAGTACATTGCGCTCGAGCTGCTACAGTCAACAGTAGTTTCTGGAGCTATCAGTTGCTGCCTATTCGTGCGATTAATTAATGTAAATACTCTCTCGATTAATATAAATACTCTCTCTGTATCAAATTATAAGATATTTGATTTTTTTACGTTAAATTTGATCACTCGTTTATTAAAAAAATTACGTAAATATAGTCAAATTTAAGTTATTTTTCGAAAACTAATATGAACAAAGGAAACTATAATAAAGGAAATACGTTTTTTCTATAAATTTTTAAATAAAATAAATGGTCAAACTTAACAGAAGTCAAATTCCTTATAATGTGAAACGCATTACGTACTTAACAGTAGCAACGATCTGAAGCAGTTGGTGATGCGTGCCTTTCAGCCTCCAGGGCCAGCAAGCAAGCGCGGGCAAGCACGGCACTTCGTCACTCAGGGCCAGCGTGATCAGACTAGCGCGGGCTGCAGCGCAGGGGCTGAAAAATGAACCGCAGTGCACTGTATACATAGTAGCTGCAAACAGCCGCAGCTGCATTGCGAAAGAAAACACGGCAACGTTTTTGGATACAATACATTTCGTCGGTGCTTCCCGCAGAGCTCATTCACAGGCTGTATGGGTGTGCTAGCCGCCTGCCCCCTTGCTGGCTGGTTCGGTCGTCCTGTGCTGCCTTCCCGAAGGGGCCTACGATAACGGCGCGCGCAGGCCCGGTTCGATTGTTAACATTAATGAAAAATACAAGAAAACGAAAAAAAAGTATTCTCATAACCATTCTAATAAAATGAAAAAAAAACACAAAAGATGGAGCACTTCCTCTGAGTGCCCAATTTAAAAAGCTCACCAAAAACATAACATGCTCAATGCTCGAGTGCTCAGAAAAAAAAAAATTTACCATAAATATAGAGCTGGAACACTTGGAGGGGGCAAAAACCTATTTCATGGAACTTAAAACCTTTAACATGTCAAACCCACGGTAGTGTTAGTTTGGAAATAAAAAAAAAATTAAAGAGCTGTCAGATAAGAAAGATTTAAAGTTTAGTGGCTAAATTAGGAAGAGCAAGTTTTGTTGGTGTTAAATAGGGAATTTTCTCAAACCAAATTCCCAAAGGATCACGGGAATTCCAACTTTTGTTTCAATCTATAACGGTGAGTTTTCTTTTATAAGACCACCTCTAAGAGCCAGAACCATCCTGGTAATTGGAGAATCTCATCTTTACATGTGCATGTAGTATACTTGTCAGAGAGGACTAGTTAATTAGTTGGAGCTAAACACAGTTGAGTTAGCTAACTACAGAGTACGTAATTAGCTAAGAAATAGTTGAAATCTTGATTAAAAATGAGTCCACCTATTAGTCCCTTGTTTGCATGTGCTAACATTAATTATAACTCATTTTTAGCTGGCTAAACATGCTCTTAATTAGATCTCAGTTCATCGTGCCAACAGCCAACTCCATGTCTCCATGGGATCTTCAGAGATCGATTTCAGAAAATGCTCGCATGAAGATTCCCATCGCATGTACTTACAGCTGTTGTACCTTCTGAATTATATACAGTGCATTCTTATGTACTACTCGTACGAAATTCATGACGCCAGATAGTTGTTTTTTTTTTTCAGAACTTCGTTCTTACAGTTACAGGTGAGGTGGTGAGTCTCGATCTCGGCCGATTCTTCTTCGAATTCCACAAGAATAAAAATTCTCCCGCCAGCTCCTCTACTACATTTGTTTAATTAATGTTTATATATTAAACTCAAAAAATGGGGATCACAGCTTCAGTTTGATTGAGCAAATAATAAAGCAGCAACGGCTCGCACGCTTCCATGTACCCAGCCCGACCCCGGCCACGACGACCATGAAGCCACCCACGTCCACCGCCACCTCCTACCTCCTCCTCGCCCCGCTCGCCATCCTCCTGCTCGTCGTCGTGCTACCCTCGCTTCGCCCTTGGTCCCGCGCCGGCTCCACCTCCGACGATGGCCTCGGCGTCCTCTGCGCCCGCCGCGCCGGCTTCGTCGACGTCGTCTCCGCCGTCGCCGCCGCCGCCGCGCCCGCCACCGGCCGAGTCGACACGGCCGGAGCCGCCGGAGTTCAGCCTGCTCGTGGGCGTGCTGACGCTGCCGGGCCGGCGCGCGACATCGTGCGCATGGCGTACGCGCTGCAGCCGGCCGCGGAGCGCGCGCGCGTGGACGTGCGCTTCGTCTTCTGCCGCGTGACGGACCCCGTGGACGCGGCGCTGCTGGCGGTGGAGGCCCGGCGGCACGGCGACGTCGTGGTGCTGGAGGGCTGCGCCGAGAACATGAACGACGGCAAGACGTATGCGTACCTGTCGTCGGTGCCGCGCCTCTTCGCGGCGGAGCCGTACGACTACGTGATGAAGACCGACGACGACACGTACCTGCGCGTGGCGGCGCTCGCCGACGAGCTCCGGGGCAAGCCGCGCGAGGACGTGTACCTGGGCTACGGCTACGCCATGGGCGGGCAGCCGATGCCGTTCATGCACGGCATGGGGTACGTCGTGTCGTGGGACGTGGCGGCCTGGGTGGCCGGCGCCGGCGCCGGCGAGATCATGGCGCGCAACGACACCGTTGGCCCCGAGGACCTCATGGTCGGCAAGTGGCTCAACCTCGGCGGCAGGGGCAAGAACCGGTACGACCTCAAGCCGAGGATGTACGACCTCAGCTGGGACATGGACAACTTCCGGCCGGACACCGTCGCCGTGCACACGCTCAAGACGAACCGCCGGTGGGCGGCGGCGTTCAGGTACTTCAACGTCACCGCCGGGATCACGCCGTCCGAACTGCCGTGATCGTCTCATGACCGACCAACATTTTGTTCCTTTTTTTCTCCTTGTGCTACTACTACTACTAATTGTTTGCAATGCGTGGCAATTGTTAATAAGTAATTCTTTGGCAAGTGTTCGTGCATTCGTTGTGCGACACACGATGTCACGAATGGACTAGTTGGGGAGCATTTGGGTCACGTCTCAAACGCCATGTCATGTCGCGTGAGCCGATGGTTCGCACGTTGACGCGATCCAAACCGCCGTTTAAGTTTTTTTCTCGGGGAGGCGACGGCCGGAAAGGGCTTGGTCTTTGGTCTCGGTCGTGAGTGGTGAGTCGTGACACGACATCCTCGCCCATGGTTCATTGATCTACGGATCGGAAAAACAGCATTGTCAATCTCGTCTGTCTTTGTCTTCCTTGGAAGAAAAAGGTAAAGGATGCCAAATTGCCAAGTGATAGACAAAGGGGGCTAAGGCATGCTCTCTATATGTAATGTCTGATTCCTGTCATCCTGTACTGTCTGTCCCTGTGTAGTATTCTCCGCAATGATCGACGACACTGCATGTTGTTAAAATATTTTGTTACTGCCGTGTATTCTCTTCCGTTATAAAATATTTTGTTACTGCCTTCCATTTCTTTGTAAATTGTTTTCCGGAAAAGGATAAGATTTATTTATGAATATACGCATGGAAATCAAATTTATTGGATCAAATTATCCACATTCTGGATTTATTTTATTAATCTGCAGTAAAGTTCATCAAGAAAAAAAAAGCGCCCATCTAATGAAGATTTCAGTAGTTTTGTACTTATTCTAGCAGGATGAGCAACAGATCATCCTCTTCTATCCAGCGAAAAAAACTCAAATCAATGCTGCCTGAATCAAAAATGCTCAATTCAGCAGGGCTAAAAAGTCATCTCCATTTTACCATCCCCATGTTTCAGGCGAACCCTGAAATGCAAATGCTGGCCATGCTTTTAAGGGAACAAGGTTTTTTTCCCCACTACAAACACGCGCTCGACACCGACGATTCCGGATAACCAGTGGAAGGGCGGCCGGCGGCGATGCCAACCCTCAATTTTAGATTCGGCTCGAGCGGGAAGGGATCAGGGCATACGTTTTTGGCGGCGGCGGTAGCCGGTGAGGAGGCGGCGAACTTGAGGAAGAAACAGCAAAGGGAAGAGATGAACATTCATTTTTGGTCCAAACTTTTCATTGGTCATATAAACCGGACGGACTTCTATGGTTTGGGCCGTTCGTTTGAGATCCGACGTTTGAGGGCAAAGTAGGCGACGTGGCCCAATAGAATGCCCTGGTTTGGTGCATGAATCGTATGAAGAGATACGCATGGAACCTGCTGTGCCTGCCACAAGTAGCAACTAGCAAGCGCGCCCGCTATTATTTCCTTGTTTTATACTATTTGGCAGGCAAGGAAAAACTCAAATCAATGTATGAATCAAAAGTTTCAGCTCAAAAAGTCAATTTTACTAGCAGGCGAACCCTGAAATCAAATGGGCATGCTTTGGGGTTTTTAACTACAAATAGCTGGATAACTTTTATTACAACCCTCAATTTTAGATTGCTCGGAAGGGATCAGCATACGTTACAAACTAGAGCTACGACATTCATTTTTTCCACTTTTATTGTATATATAATATGGTGACGAGGGGCCGGAAGAGAGCATTCTAGTTAGCAAGTCACAAACGTACAGCTCAATCAGATGTCATGTCACCATTCAGACGAAAACAATGTGAAATGGCCATATCACAGCCGAATAACGCCGAACTGTGCCGATAACCGGGCGTGCCGGCGTGGCACGCATATAGAGTATAGCAAGGTTGGTGCGAACTCAGCTTCAGTGATATGACGATCAAGCAGGCAAACCATGGACGCCATCAATGGATTGCCTGCTTCATCAACACCAAGCAAGCAGTAACCGACAACGAATCGTGTCCCCGGCGGCCTCCTTCGAACCTGCTGTGGTTGTGGCCGTCACACTCGCACAAACAGGCAAGCTGCAAGCAACTAAACAACGCCCTTTCCCTGCCACGCCCTGCTCGATCGGAATCTCTAATTGTCTACGAATGATTGCTCGTGACCTGTGACCGTTTTTTTAATCCGTCACGAGTTGCCAATAACCCAAGGCCACGAGAACTTGAACCGAGAAAAATTTTTAAATGTAGTTCGAAGGCGTTCCAGACTGCCACCTAATCATGTTCGCGGGCGTTGAAACTTCTCCCTCCCATTATACCCATCATGCATTTTTTTTACAAAGAAAACAAGTACACGATGACATGATGCTCTGTGCTCTCTCGTAGAACTGGGAGTCGTCTCGACGTCGCGTGGCCGATATGCGGTTTCAGCGTTCCTGCCGTCATGCACGAACGCTTCAACCAACATCTCTGCACGTCGGCCCGGCGGCCTGCGCTTTATAAGCCGACGCCCGACGAGCGGGGCCGTGGCACGTCCGTTTCGTTTCGCTTCATTTTTTTCACAGGAAGGAAAGGAACGGAACGAGACGCAAACGCGCCAGCCATGAAGACCACTTCGTCGTCGCACGGGCTCCACACCGCGTCGCTCTGCACGCCGTACCTCCTGCTGGTGCCGCTGGGCCTCCTGGCCCTGCTGCTGGCGCTCCCGAGCCTCGGCTCCTCCCACGCCCGCTCCCAGGGCCTCGGCGTGCTCTGCCGCGGCGACGACGGCTACTACCCGTCGCGTCGTCGTCGGGCGCCGACGAGGCCAAGGCCTCCGCCGCCGCCGCCGACGCCGACGCCCCCGAGACGCCGACGCCACCGCAGGCGCCGGAGCTCAGCCTGCTCGTGGGCGTGCTGACGATGCCGAGCCGGCGGGAGCGGCGGGACATCGTGCGCATGGCCTACGCGCTGCAGCCGCCCGCGACCGTGGCGCGCGTGGACGTCCGCTTCGTCTTCTGCAACGTGACCGACCCGGTCGACGCCGCGCTGGTGGCCGTGGAGGCCAGGCGCCACGGCGACATCGTCGTGCTGGACTGCGCCGAGAACATGAACGACGGCAAGACGCACGCGTACCTCTCCTCGGTGCCGCGCCTCTTCGCGTCGTCGCCCTACGACTACGTGATGAAGACCGACGACGACACGTACCTGCGCGTGGCGGCGCTCGTGGAGGAGCTCCGTGGCAAGCCCCGCCGCGACGTCTACCTCGGCTACGGCTTCCCCGTCGGCGACGACCCCATGCCCTTCATGCACGGCATGGGCTACGTCGTGTCCTGGGACGTCGCGGACTGGGTGTCCACCAACCAGGACATCCTGCGCCACAACGACACGCACGGGCCCGAGGACCTGCTCGTCGGCAAATGGCTCAACATCGGCGGCAGGGGCAAGAACCGGTACGACCTCAAGCCGCGGATGTACGACCTCAACTGGTTCATGGACAACTTCCGGCCGGACACCGTCGCCGTGCACATGCTCAAGGACAACCGCCGGTGGGCGGCGGCGTTCAGGTACTTCAACGTCACCGCCGGGATCAACACCTCCAACGGCCTCTACCACCTGCCGTGATCGACCAGTTAATCACTTCGATTTTTTTTTTTTTTTTTTTTGCTTTTTGTTTATGTATTTCCTGAGATTGACGACGTTGGCTGATTGTGCCAAGGTGGCGTGCGTAAGCCACATTCGTTCCTTGAATTTATTATTGTTGTTAGTCCTCTGATCTGATTGGGCATGGTCAACGATCAACGTGCCATATACTGACATGAAACTTCGCTCCGCCCACACTTTGTCTGATACTAATTCAGTTTCTCCATTCTTTTTTGGTATGATCATTAAAAAAACCGCACTTCCCACAGCAGAGATATATATAGTATTTTGACGAAAAAAAAAAGAAAATTACTAAAACATATGGGAGACAATCAAAGTTGTGGTATCATATGAAATTATTTCTCAGGAAGGAAAGCTCAATAAAAACAAGTAGAGAGAACTTTTGATAGCCAAAATTTAGGAATGCTGATTAATGATTGCTGTTATGGTGCAAATTAAAACCGTATACAACTCAGAGCGTGTGTTTGTTAGTTGAATTTAACTATCCCGAATTGGCGGCCTGCATACAGTAAAATCTAACCCAGGAACCAGGGATAGCCTAATGTAACAGCATATACTACACCTATATTATGCAATTTGCTGGCGTCCGGTTTACCTTTACATAGCCGAGACTGCATTGGTAAGTTTACTACACCTAAAAAGTTGCACGCTTGTGCAGCGGACTGTGTTTGTTTGCCTGCACTGGCTTGATGTGGTCACCCTGCTGGCCTCGCTCGTGATGTTAAAACCATGTTCAGTCAGTTGGGGCATAAAACAAATGAATCATGCTTTAATGATCAGAATTAGATCTTTTTTAGGGGCAGCTTATATACAGAACAAAACAAAAACTTCTTGAAGATCTGCAACCACCGAGTGACCATACTGAGTACTCTATAAGAATCTTGATCTTCATTCCAGAAGATAGAAGACTCTTCAGCAATATATAGGAGATACTGAGCTCAAGGACCAAGACCCAGAATAGCAGTAGTAAATACAGGATTGCAACTGGCTCGACTTTGCCAACTGAATCTGAAAAGTCAGGGCTACGTAACAAAATGGTACTATACCTGTGCTTCTAAAACACATGACTTCATTAGTCAACCATGTCAAAATCAAAATTCAAATGAAAGAGTGACTGACAATACGTGGTCCGTTTGATCTTGATTGCTTGAGTTTGGTGAAATCTAATTAAAAAAAAATGCTAGCCACATACTTTGGCTGAAGGCACAAATTCAAGTTCGTACTAGTAGTAGGTCACAAGGATGCATCGTTAAGCAGGACATGAGCATATAATGAGAGCATGATTGACAAGAAATCAGAGCATCAGAGTCAGAGAGATGCACAAGTTAGCATCACACTGTCATCTCGAGGATAATAGACTTGTATCATCGTTCCACCGTCTTTGTGCAACCTGTCATTGTAACCACCATTGCTACTGATATGGAACAAGCTGCAGATCATGTACCTTTGGGTGATGGTGAGAAACTACCTAGATTGGGAGTTCTTGGACCAGGGCACCGCTACTCAGTTTAGCAGAGCCACCCTTTTTTCCATTTCCAGTCTTAGCACTCACCAAGGTATACCTATCCTTAGCAGCCATGTTTCCGTTTCTGTTTTTGGACGAAAAGAGAAAGGGAACTTAGGGTGTTACTTTACACATGGAAACGAAAACATTCACGTTTTCGAAACACAAACGTTCCCAAAATGTGGAACATGGGAACAAGGACTTAGGTCAAGTTCCCGTTCCCTGGCTGCTAAGTACCTATCCAGGGGAGGCTGCAGTATCTGAACATTTTGTGCGGCCTGCTCCTCCTATCATGGGAGGCTGCAGTCTCTGAACATTTTGTTGTTTAACATCATTCTGAGGTAGAAGCAACTGACAAGGAGGGTTGGTGGTTCATCAATGCAACGGCTAACTGCAGTCAGCAGAAGATATTATCAGTAATAACTCCAGTGGGTGACTGCCAAGTTCAATAGCAAAAACTCTCCACGAGTCTCCAATATTTAGGTTGCAATCACATCACTACAAGTACCCCCACAAACATTGGTATCTTGTTAGCCTAAGCGTTCATGTCTAGAGTTATTCCATATTGCATTGGACGCCTACTGAACTTGGTTTAATTAGCTTAGAACAACAAAAGGTTGTCAGGCCTCATTCCTCCATCTGTTGAAAATCTAGCACACATAGAATTGCTAGTACCTTCATAGTTCCATCCAACAATAACTTTGGGACAATTCCAAATATTGACATTTTTTATCTCATGATCTGTCAGTGAATCTGAACAGGTAAGTCCCAAGGGAAATTATGGGTTTGAACAGCCTCAACCTTGTCTCAAAAAAAAAGGATAAACCTCAAGCTTGTTCTGTTGGCAAACCAGTTTTGTGCTTAGTTATTTTTTACTCTAACCTTTTTAGTTCCATATTTTTGAGGGTAGAAATTGATGTGATTTGGGAAATTGCTGAAAGTTGCATAGGCTCAAAAAGTTGCAACTTTTAGCTACAACAAAACTAAACAATTAGTTATTTTTTTTTATATTTAATAGAACAAAAAATTTTGTCAGGCCTCATTCCTCCATCTGTTTGAAAATCTTGCACACATAGAATTGCTAAAGACCTTCATAGTTCCATCCAACAATAACTTTTTACTTACAATTCCATTTAAGTTTTTGAGAGACAAAAAATATTGACATTTTTTTATCTGTGATCTGTCAGTGAATCTGAACAGGCAAGTCCCAGGGGAAATTATGGGTTTGAACAACCTCAACCTTGTTGTCTCAAAAAAAAAAAAAAAAAAATAAGAAAAAAAAACCTCAAGCTTGTTCTGTTGGCAAACCAGTTTTGTGCTTAAATACCTGATGGTACTCTAAACTGCATAGTTTTGTATTATTGCTGCTGGATAGGAATTCACACCTCATTCTCTGAAGAATCTAAGAATGTAAAAGGTGCCCCCAAACTGAACATGACCATGAACAAGTTGTCGGGTGCAACCCCCTGATACTACTGGTAGCAGCCTGGCAAAGGTGCCCCAAACTGAACATGACCATGAACAAGTTTTGCAACCCCCTCTACTGGTAGCAGCCTGGCAAATCCCAACAATTTTGAAACTTGTGTCAAACATGGATGTTTCCTTCAACAATTTCAAAACAATTTCTTGGTGAGCATGATCATGATCCTTAACAGAGTACTATTCAGTTAGCATTATCTTATCAGCTATGTTTCTCTGAAACAGCACCCGACACTTGAAAAATGCCAAGCAAACTTCACCACTACTATCAGATGATGCAGCTCTAGAATGGCGTTATAGCCACCATGTCCAAGACTTTATCACTGATAGATACATAGATCATGACACATTACTCTACATATTCAAGCTTTCCAGAGTAAGTGATGCCTAAACAGTCTAAAAATTCCTTCGAGCAAGGAAAATGGATTAGGAGAGTAAAGACAAGGAAATCCATTTCTGATTTCTTCTTGAAGCACTACAGATTCACGCTTCAACGGACTCACACAGAAATTTCAAGCATGAAACTTTTTCAGATATTTGATATAGATTTGCACATATAATTAGCAGCTTACTGCCGGCCACAGTTCTGCAAACCATCCATCATGATAGAAACAATAACAGTAGTACAAGCACCGAGTCATGTGGAACAGTGTTCTAGACACATCATCACAATTCTTAATAACTAAATTACACGCAGACCATCATCTTCCATCACTAACCCTACCAGATAAACTGAGCCCACCAGGCCATTACTGCTACCACCCTAAGAAGAGGTGAACTTGGTGACGGCCTTGGTACCCTCGGAGACGGCGTGCTTGGCGAGCTCGCCGGGGAGGACGAGGCGCACCGAGGTCTGGATCTCACGGGAGGTGATGGTGGGCTTCTTGTTGTAGCGCGCCAGCTTGGCCGCCTCGCCCGCGAGCTTCTCGAAGATGTCGTTGATGAAGGAGTTCATGATGGACATGGCCTTGGACGAGATGCCGATATCGGGGTGCACCTGCTTGAGCACCTTGAAGATGTAGATCTTGTAGGTCTCCACGGACTTCTTGGCCTTCTTCTTCCCCTTCTTGCCCTCGCCGCCCTCCTTGCCGGCGGACTTGCCCGCGGGCAGGCGCTTCTCGGCCTTGGGCTTCTTCCCCGCCGGGGCCTTCTCGGCCGCGGGCTCCTCCTCCGCTGGCTTCTTGGCCGCCGGCTTCTTCTCCGCCTTGGGTGCCATCGATGCGGCCGCGGTGGTGGGAGGCTCTGGTGAATTCGCTCGCTCGGTCGATTTGGGGACGGAAGATATCGGTGGCTGTGAGAATGAAAGGGAGAGGGTTGCCGTTTATTTATAGGATGGAGCAGCGGGCGCTGATTGGTGGAGTGGCATGTGCCGCGGATTGCTGAGGTGGAGGGCTGGGATGCGTTGGTGATATCGCAAATAGACGATCGAGACGGTTCTGCCGGGGATTACTGACGTGGTGGAGTGTCGACCCTCCGAGGAGACAGACGGAACTTGGGTTTCGGCGAGCAGTGGTGGGCCCGTTCGGGTGGCCTTTGTTTTGGCGGTTCCGTGGTACTCCCTTCGTTGACAAACAATTTGTTTTTTTTATTTATTTTCAAAAACTACATTTGAACATTCGTCTTATTTAAAATTTTTATATAAATATATTATATTTTATTATAACTTATTTTGTTACTAGAGATGTTTTAATAATGATTTGTTTATGTTAGAATATTTATAAAATTTTTAAATAAAATAAATGGTCAAACGTAGCTTTTTAAAGTCAAGAAGATAAGTTATTTATAGACGGAGGGAGTAGATTTTGGAGTCGGTATGGCTCCCATGTCCATTGTTGGATCCACTAGTCAATTAAAATTTTGTGTTACTTCCTTTATCCTAAAATAAATGCATATTTCACTTTACGAGAAGTTAAACCTTTTAAGTTCACTCAAAATACAAAAAATAGTATTAATGTTTGTAACTTTAAATAAGTATATTATAAAGGTATATTATATGTATAATCTAATGATACTTATAGCGGAAATATTAGGACACTGTTTCTATATTTGATCAAACTTAAAAAGATTTGAACCCTTAGGAAGCGAGACGTGCTTTTATTTTAAAACGAGGAGAATATTATCCAATTGAAATTTGAAAACCCCGCAGCCTCTGGACCATACAATGTAGACCCTGCCTAGTTCTCCATGTTTCCGTACAAAACATTAGCAACATAGGCCATAAACCCCTATACGAGCTAGAATATCAATGGCTATATAAGTATTAGAATTTGAATTTTATGTTTAATAAATATAGCTAATAAAATTGCTTATATTTACACACTCTCTCTCTATTATTTTTAGACACAGTACATGTAAAAAAGTTCTATGATTCTCTATCTAATTGTGATACATGTATCATGTATTCGGTTTGGGGGTCGAATTGGATGTGATTGTTTCATCTTTGTGTTTCTAAGATGGGACATCTCAATTTTTATTTGGTTGTTAGGATCAGGATAGGATGGTTCCTATTTTCTATTTAATTGGATACATGAAGATAGGTGGAATGATTATATCTACTGTTTAGATGGAGGAGAATACGATTACTTCTCGGATGAGATTACAACACCTGCTACATACGAGTAACATAGGATACTCCCTCAGTCCCAAAATACATGTCGTTTTTTACTTTTAGATATCTTTTTGACTTTGTATTATTCAAAATTTAGTATAAATATTATTTGTGTTTTATTACTTTTTATCATTAGAGATACTTTAATAATTACTTATTATTTGCACCAAAAATTGAATAAGGCACATGGTCAAACATGGTATCTAAAAAGTCAAAAGTGTCATCTATCTTGGGAAAGAGGGAGTACATTTTTTCGGTAAATGACACTTAGCAAATTCCAATCAACTGTGACTTGAAATGTATGCATCACAGGCCAAAAAAATGACATGTTATTGAGCATGTGAGTGATAAAATTGACATGGTATGAATACAGGTGCATGCAACAATTATGACGAAAAAATCATAATAAAGATGTTTAGCAAAATAATAGTAACATACACAACATAGCACGAAGTACATTGATTTGAAGCCTTATGCCATACAAAAAGTCTACGTATTACTCGATACATCATTTTGTAGCCTTGCACATATATAGATAGAAAGTTCAAGGGTCCGTTATTGTTCTAGAAAATTCTCACTAATGAACATAATAACCCACTCTAGTTGTGCTCAAATGGTAGGTAGTAGAAAGCTTTACCAACATTAGGGTTGGCCACCAAATTATCAAAGTAGAATAATATATGGATCTTGTCAAACCATCTGACTAAATAGTTCCATAGGAAATTCATTTTTCTAGTTTAGCCACCATAATTATATCATCAACAAGATTAATATCAACACTTTTGAATGGGTCGATCATCTCATCCTCTTCATTCTCAGCTATCTTGGCCCTTTTGTTGGTCTTAATTTTCAAAAGATATTGCCATATGATTATCTTAGATTTTAGTCCCATCACTGATCATGTGTAGCAACCTTAGCAGATTCAGTTCCCCCATCTTCTATACCTAGAGCTGCACTCCCTTTGCAAAGTTTCATATAGCCATGTTGTTCCCAAACACTCAAGTCAATTTCCAAAGTTTCATGTAGCCATGTTGTTCCCAAATATTGTTTGCATCTTAGCACAAAGCCTATAGGTTTGTTGAAATACTTAGCATCTACCTTGTCATCCTACCATGTAAACAAATAAATATAAATCAACAAGCACCAAACTATAAAAATGAAATTGCAAGAATACTTGAACATAGCTATTATAATCCTCATCATCAAGCGCACTAATAAAGTTATCTTGGTCCCAATGAGCAACTCTCAACTTCCTATGTCCGTTTATATCTGAAATAATTGACCAAGTTTTCAAATGATTCTTGATTTGCTCACTAGTACACATAGTGGTGAACCTGTCATTGATAGCCTTAGCACTTAAAACCCTTTGGTGCCTTAGCGCTGCTAGCCCCCGCGTTGGCAAGGTGGATGGTCATGAAAGCATAGTAAGCTAATGTTCATGTACCCTAATTTTTTTTATTTTTAATCTTTTTTTAATATTCACATTTAAACTCATGGGTTTTAATTTCATTTTTGGACCCTAGGCTTGGCGTCATGAGTCATGGTGTTGACTGTCAGGTAACACGTCTTGGTGCCTAGGTCATGGCCGCCAAGCTTCGAGGCCTAACTGGTGTGGGGCTTTGACGTGGTGATGATGTGCTAGACCTTGGCAGTGGAGGTGCTAGGGTAGATCCATGAATTTTGTGGAGCTATTCTATAGTGGATCTACGTGGATCTAGTAATGTATAATTTGAAAAATGTGCATCTAGAATTGGTTTTTTCATGAACATGCAGATTTACTCGTATTTTATTAAGAATGAAGAAGTTTCAATATTACAACAACAATAACAACAACAACAACAACAACAACAACAACAACAACAACAACAATAATAACAACAATAATAATAATAATAATAATAATAATAATAATAACAATAATAATAACAATAATAATAACAATAATAATAACAATAATAATAACAATAATAATAACAATAATAATAATAATAATAACAATAATAATAACATAATAATAATAATAATAATAATAATAATAATAATAATAATAATAATAATAATAATAATATCACATAGGCTAGGGTAGCGTGGTTTGCTGGAATTATTTTTCGTTGATCTAGAGCTGCTGAAGGTCTTCCAAACGGGCACTTAATAAAGATGAAGCTATAACAACACTCCAATATTGATGTTTATTTTGCTTTTTCCCTATGCATCACAACGTTACTAATTCAAATTAGTTAAGTTTATTTGGATGGAAAGCAATAAATCATGTATATTTTAGTTATAGGGGATGATATAGTGCATGTATGTGGGCTTGATTAGTAAGCTTCATGTGATGTTGGATAATCCAAGAATCCAGATGGAAGGTTCAGATCATTAGGGATGTATTGATGAAATGGATCTTTTCATCACATGAGTTTTGGAAAAATATACTCGCTTTGTCCTGAATAAATCAACTTTTAGAGCTGTTCTAAGTTCACCACAAGTCGCTAAACTTGTTTAAGTCATGCAAGTACCGAAACACCGTTCGAATCTCGATGTAGTCTAATTGGATCTTTATTTGATACGTTAACTTGTTTAGCTGTGTCATTTTAGTCTGAAATGCTATGGATGAAAAAGATCAGCTTGGCCTAGACACCATGCATTCTGCCTGCCCCCCCATTCGGTGAGCAGCCTTGCGGCGCCTAGCCAAGTAGCCATGACAAAGAGTCTTCCACCTTCGCTAGGGAGGAGCAACACCATGCTAAGACGCCAACGCACCGCGGTGCTTGTTACCACCGCGTCTCTCCTCACACTACTTCTGCTCTACCTCTGCGCCACCACCGCGGTGTGCCGGTTCATGGTGGGGCAGCGGCCGAAGTACCGTCGAGGCGTTGGAGCGAAGCGGCACGGGCAAATGGAGGGAGAAGAGGATAGCGGGTCCACCACACCTGTTTGGATGAGTAATGGGAGTCGAACATTTTTTGGACAAGGGACTTTTCTAGTAGACGGGAGAGTTTTGACTCTTAATGACCGGCAGCGAACTTTACATCTTGAATCTTGAAAAAGAATTGGAATGTTTTAGTAACGTATACAATGATCAATTGGACTATGGTGCCCATTGGACTTGAGAGCAAAGAGCTTGGCCCTTGCCAAAGGAAGGCATTCGACCCACCGGGCCTACTTGTGTACAACGAAATTGTACTGCTATCTGGGCCCAAAGTATGTCCGATGGGCCAGGCCACCATTAGTTAACAGCATGGCAACAAGAGGTGAAAACTGAAAGGAAACGGGGGACACATGATTCCGCCTTGGTCCTGTCTCCTATCATCCATCGGCCGATCCAACTATCGAAGGAACAGGGCATCAAAAGACGCAAGAATAATACAGTGGCAGCAGTACAGTAATTGTTTGATGCACAGTGCACAGCTTTTTAGTGGCGCTGAATGACCGATTCTCGCCTATATATGAGCAACGGGCCGTGCCGTGCCGGCCCTGTCCTGGCCCTAAGGGCCTTAAGGCCTATCGAAGGCCTAACAGGGCATCAAAAAAAGCAGACGCAAAAATAACGATCTAAATTTGAATTTTGACAAGAATTTTTGAATATAGCAGTGGCAGCAGTACATAAAATTGTTTGATGCACAGTGCACAGGCGGCCGCACGAAGTGGCGCTGAATGACCGGGCCAAAATCAACGGGCCGTGCCGGGCCAACGGGCGCTCGATTATTCTCGCCGCGGAAATTCGCAAATCTAATTAAGCGGCAGCTCTGCCGGTCTGCCGCTGCCCCGGATCCTCCTGCGTCCCGCGTCCCGCCCGCCTGATGAAGGCGCGAATCATTGCAGACGCTGAGCGGTGAGCGCCGCGCAGGCGCACAATCTCGTCGAGCCGTCCGTCCGAGGTCCGAGCGCGGCGCAGCAGCGGAGCACAGCACAGGCCGAATCGCCGCAGGGCAATCATGGCGTGAAGCGAATGATTCTTGCACGTACGGTCACGGCGGGCGGCCGGCCCCGGCCATGGCTCATGGCTGACGCGGCGGCGCCAGCGAATCGATTGCGAAGGCCCGCCCGGCATTTTGTCAGTGCGCGGCACCCGGCGGCCGGATGGATCATCATGTGTTTCATCATTTCGTGGGCGCGATGGAGGATGGACACGACACGAGCTTTGCAGGACTCTGCGCAGATGCGAACAAAAACAAAAGCAAGGCATCGATCGAATGAGTCTGTCTGACTGTGCATGCATGCATGGATGCAGTTGAGTGCCCCCCGGCTGCGGGCATCAGGAATTCAGGATTCCCTGGGTGATGATTCTGTGCTCGCTGAAGCTGCTGAATCCAGCGCCCAGCGGACGGATGGACCATGGGTGCCTGCCTGAGCGGCTGAGCCTGACAGATTCAAAGATTTGCATGCATGATATCGATGGGGGTTGGGCGAGCTCTAGCGACTAGCGGCACGATCGCCACTGCGATCTTGGCCTTGGCCAGGCGGGACCGTGGTCCATGGTGCCGGCCATTGCACTTCGCAGAGCGCCATCTCGGAAATGGATATTCGCAATCAAGTCGTAGTAGGATGAGTTCCATTCAGCAGGGATGCAAAACCCATCAGCTCGATCCATCGGCGACCGCTGGACCTGGACTAGCACCGCAAATCCAGGTTTGGTCACACATACGGTTTGAATCACGAGAAATTGGTATTATAGGACTCTAAACAACTGGTTTCTCTATAATAGAACTCTTAAAATTGGTTTCTCTTAAATAAGACTCCAAACATTATTTATAAACTCTAATGACATTTTAATCAAATTTGGTAATTCAAAATACATGTAGTTTCAGTTAATGATTGTATTGGTCCTTTAGCCTTTGTACGATCGATGTTTCAGTTAAAAAAAATATCGATGTTTCCTCTTTGACCGCGACTCTTACGTCGCCGCCCCACCATGGCGCCGCCCCTCCCTGGCGATCCGCCGAAGCCCGGCGAGCCCCTGACGGCGGCGCCCAATCTACTCCCTCCGGTAAAATAAACATACATACCCTTTTCCTCCTCCGATCCTCCACCACCAATCCAATACAGACAGCACTAGTTATCCCAGCGCCATTACGCTCTCCAGCTGTATGTGTGTGTGCAGTGCATTGAAGGTAGGCTCCGCTTCAGGCCAATTCAAGCCATTGCGCTCTCCAGCATGCACGGCCAGCCAAGGAGACGGCAAGGCAGCGAAATAGCCAAGCCACGGTGATTTTTTCCCTAAACAGAGTCGACTCATCTCATGATCTAATGACCAAAGGGTAAAAATATCATTTTGGAACAAATACATGTATTTAGATAAGAAAAAATTAAAATGAAACAAAAATATTATTAGAGCTTAGTCCAAATGTTTGGAGTTCTATTTCGAAGAAACTAACGTTAAAGATTTTATTATAGAGGAACCAGTTGTTTAGAGTTCTATAATAGCTAATTTCTCAAAAAATGTGTGTTTTGTTTCGGGACAGAGGAAGTGTGTCCAGCAATTGTATCGGCTCCTCCGCTCTAAAATATGTGATTTTTTTCCTGCAAGTTTGAATCAATTTATAAAAAATACGTACGTATAACATTTCTATCTCTTAACAAATATTTATTGAAAAACTAGATTAAAGATATTTCTAATGGTACAAGAGCAATTCCAACAGTTTTCCATTCCAGGTTGTCATCTTTATTTTTTAACAAAATACATAAAAAATCTTCTCTAATAGTTCTCCATTCCAAGTTGTTATTTATCTCAAGTTGGCTAAAAGAGCCTCCGTGCGCGCATATATGTGCGCTCGACTCTATCCGTATCGAAGAGGTGGAAGGGCATAAAAATAATTTTGTTTCTCTTTCGGGGTTCCCGATATAGTTTTTCGAAAGGTGTAAGGATATCTCTCTTAGGGTTCCTGATGTAAGTTAGATCAAGGTTTGGCAAGTGAATCATGCCAAACTATTAGAGATGAGCTCTTTTTACGTATCATATCTTTTTGGTAGTTGATAAAACATAAAATTTATTAAGTAAAATATAGAAAACTATAGGAGATATGTAGATATTTTTTTGACAAAAGAAGCACTCCGTTGGATGGAGAGAGCGGGCCTATTTAGCGGGTCTTCTTTTCGGCTTTGCCAAAAACTCGTTCTGTCCTATCGGATATTTAGACATATGCATGGAGTATTAAATATAGTCTAAAAAATAACTAATTGCATAGTTTACGAATATTTTTCGAGACGAATTTTTTAAGCCTAATTGATCCATGATTTGATAATGTTGTGATACCATAAATATTTGCTAATGACATATTAATTATATTTAATTAATTTATCTCACGGAGTACTTGACGGAATTTATAATTAGTTTTTTATTAGTATCCGAATACCCCTTTAATATTTCTCGACATTCGGATGTTACAGTAATCCCTCTATTTAAACACCCGCTAACTCACCTTGGGCACGATTTACTAGGAACCAAAAACCGAACAAAAATTATCTGGAACCGAACCGAAACCGAAAAATTTGGTTCCCGTTCAGTTCCGAGTTCCCAGGAACCGAATTACCGAGGTAAATACCGAAACCGAACCGAATTTACCGGTATTACTGAACTTACCGAATTTACCTGAAACGTGATAAGTTTGAGTGTTGTTATATTATTAATTGTACTATTATAGACTACTATATTATATATTTTTGGCACTCACACCTATAGTCTTGTGGACTTTTATATGTATATGTATTTTGCACTATTATTATCTATGAAATAATGTCAAAATTAATTTTTTGAACCTGCTATTACATCAGTTCTGTACTATTCGGTAAATACCGAAACCAAACCGAATTTATCAATACCGAATTTCCTTGGTACCGAATTTTTTTAAAAACCGATCGATACTAGTTTATGAGGAACTAAATTTTGCATAGGTATCGAGTACCGAGGGTGACCGCTAACTAAAAACCTCAGTAGAGTTCTGTTTTTTTTTTTTTTTTTAGGACCGCACTGTCAAAGACCCGAGCCTACGGACTGGTCGACGCGACGCAGCCTGGCGGCCTCCCGAGCGCGAGCGACGTGACTGCGGCTGGGCCGTGCACGGCGCAGGAGGCGCCGAGACAGCCGTATTTCCGGCGGGCAGCGTGCCTAGGGGCCCGGCCGCGCGCGCCACGGGACGAGTCTGGCTGGCTCTGGCGGCCGGGAAAGCCGCTGCCGGGCTCTGGCGGTTCGGCCGGCCGATTCCTTTCCTGGACTGCCCGCCCTGCATGCCGCTGCCTCTGCCTCTGCCTCTGCCACAGGCCACAGTGGCCTGGGCCATCAATGCGTAAAGGGATCCGATGTCCTGATCCTGACGCCGTGCGCTCAGCTACGCTGTCCCTACGCTGCCACTGCACCGCTGCTGCCTGAGGCTATCCGCACTCGGCGTACTCTAAATCCATCATCTAAAAGGAATATTCCGTCCTGGTCATTTAGATTCTCTTCTCTATATCAATTTCTTCCGCACTCATCCATCCTCTATATCTCTACTCTATCTGTGGGACCCATGTGTCAGGTATTTTTTTTTTTTTTTTTCCACACCGACGCCTTCCCTTCCCTATCTCTCTCCTCTTTCCCTTGTCTCCCAAACGCACGGCGCCTGCGGACCATGGACGGCGGCGTTCCCACGGCTCCTCCCCGACGGCCCAAAAAAGCCACATCCACTGGACGATGGCGGCGTGCAGCAGCGGGCGGAGGCGTTGGCAATGCCAAGCAAGCAAGCAAGCAAGCAAAGTCTGGCTTTTCCATTTCATATTTGCACTCGTACGTACATACCCATCCGACGAGCTCCCAGAGCGCGGCGAACGGCCGACGCGGCGAGGGCGGCGTCCGCGAGCACGGCGGCCGGTGGCCTCGCTACAAGCATGGAGCAGAATCGCCGGGCGCAAAGGGCCGGGCGCTGCGGCGCGCACAGGGCAACCACGGCGACAGGGAGCTAGCGCCGCGACCGGGCCTCCCACGGCGACAGGGAGCTAAGCGTCGCGACCGGGCGCGCTGGGCGGGCCTCCACGGCGGGACGGCCATGGCGCGAGGCGAAGCTTCGCCCTTCCGCCATGGCGCGAGGGCGTCGGCCATGGCGCGAAGCCGCTTTTCCGGCGTGGCGCCCCGCGCTGCCGGACGAGCTCACGCGCTGCACGGGCCACGCGCTGGCCGGCGAAAGCTCGCAGCGCGCTACGGCCGGCGAGGCGGAGCGACCGGGCGAGGCGGAGTGGCTGCGGCCGAGCGAGGCGGGTCGCGGGCGGGTCGGCAAACGGCGGCCCTCGGCGGCGGCGCAGCCTCGGCGGACCCCCAGCGGCGGCACGGGCGGCCGGGTCGCGCGCTGCGCGGCCGGCGGCGCCCTCGCTGGGAAGCGCGCCCGGCGCCAGCGTCCGGGCGGACCACCCTCCCTCCCCGTCCTGGGCTGCTCCTCCTCTCTCCTCTCTCCTCCCCGTCTCGAGCGCGCGTGGTGGGGCCGAGCGAGGCGCCGTCGGGTGAGCTGGCCATATTCCGGGCGAACGGGAAGACGCCAGGCTTCCAGGACGGACGAGGTGATGGCGGATGACCTGGCTGCATTCCGGACGCCGCTGCAGCTCGTTCTGTGCGGTATGCGCGCGTCCCGGACGACGGCACCGGACCCAGTGCGGATGGTCTGATCCATACTCCTACAGTAGATTCGATCCGGTCGGACCCAGCTTGCTTGGCTTCCGTGCGAGTTCCTGCTCTCGGCCCGGCCGTGTACCGTGCACGCACGAGGCATGATGCCCCGGCCCCGACTCGTGTCGCACTGTTAACAGCACGCCACCCCACCCACTTTTCAAGCGAGCACACTGCATCAATGTAGTACGTGATATCCTAGAGACGAAATGACGATCTAGGGTCATCATAACATCGGCCAGGAGACGGAATGAGATCCGATACGATCCGAGGGAGATGATGGCCGCACTGCTCATGAGATCTTTGACGGCTTGCCGCCTGCCTGCAGAGGCGGCTACCCGGCTGGCTAGCTAGGAGCAGGCCTAGCTACTCGTTCCTGCATGACATGCGCTCCTGAGCGAGGTCTGCTCTCGGCTGGCATCGGCATCGGCATCGGCATCGCATCTTGCGTTCGCCTTGCTTCCGCCCTGCCGGACCAGAGCAGGCAGAGCTGAAGGCTGCAGCCATGGCCATGATTCACCACGCTCGGTTGCGCCCACGCTACAAGTGCTACTCGTAACTCGAGCGGAATCGATCATAGGATGCCTCTGCTAGGCTCAGTTGAAGCCTCCCTCTCGCGCCGATCGTCGCCGCGGCGGCACGCACCCAGTCGGTGTGCAAGTTTTGGCACATGGACTAGTGTTTTTACATTCTTCAGCGGAAGTGTGTTGTACTCATTACATGAAACATGCATGATCCACCACCAGCTGGTACCCAGGCTCTTGTACTTGATCGGTGCCCTAGGTGGTTTTGTTTAATCTCGGAACGAACTACACTAGTAGTAGTGTACTGCACGTCTAATAAACTAATCATGCCACTAGCTAGCAGCTGCAGCTCACTCCGCGAAGTGCATCGATGGCTGCACTCGCATTACTGTAGCTGTAGCTCTCACTCCACGCCTCAGTTTCTTCATAGTACTACGTACTAATCTAGCTTATGCATGTGTGCCTTTTGTAGTATATATATCAGTGCATCGAGCGCTGAGGCGATAAGTTTACAGTTACAGGCATAGTAGTTGGTGTTTAGTACGATGTCCAATGGCTGGTTGACCTCACCGCCGCTAATAAGAACCAACTTGCATTGGTGGCAAATTAAACCTGAAACAGAGGAACAAATGATCTCGGGATGGACGCTTTAGTTTAAGCTCCGGTTTCACGGCGTCTTCTTCTCCATGCACTTGTCCGTTCATCAGTCCCTGTTGACTTCGATCCAAGGATGTGAGGTGTGTTGATTCATGTACGGATACCAACGCTCCTCGGTTGCTTCTCTCTTTACATACTGTAGGTTAAGGCCTTTTTTTTTTTTTTTGCGATGACTGTAGGCTAAGGCCGTGTTGCGGAGACGAAGCCATCAAGTGAGGTGGCCTCCGAAAGCACGGGACAATTCTCTCTTTATATATAACTAGAAGAATTTTCCGCGCGTTGCTGTGGGCTTTTAGGAGACAATTTATGATGAATGAAGAAAATATTAGACACAAACTTCTAATGTGAAATATAATACAATTAAGGTTATTTAGGGGTAATATGATGAAATATAATACAATTTTGTATCCTAGAGTGGAAATACTATATGATTATCTAGTGGTTTGTAAACCATAGGTTTTATTAATTAAGACCATCCACAAAAGAAACATAAAACATTAATTTGAGGCATCTTTTGTGCATTACCAGGCTCCTCTTATAAGATATATAAAAATAGGAACCATAGCAAGCTATGTAAGGAACTATATATATCTTAAAACTACTTAGTACCAACAGTGGACACGTTATTTGACATACAAATGTGTATCAGCATAATCCCAATATGAACCTTGAAAGGCCCATCATATAAGGAACTATTGATAGAACAAACATCAAATTTGTACAAACAGAAAAGGTTGGATAGCTGTAACGAAGTAAAGAAATAAGTAAGCAATCACGGTAAAATAGTAAGGACAAATTAATTGTAGAATCAAATTGAAGATAATGAATGATTACGTAATACTGAAACTAAGGCTTATTAGCAAGATCCTGGAAAAAGGAGAGAAATTCTTGGCCACGATTTGTTGAGAACATAATTTGTAGAGGAGGGAATTGATTCTCTAGCAATGGAGAAAGAGGAAGCATGTGCAACAGCGCTACTCCCGAATTTTCTGTGATTAGTGGCGGATGCAGGATGGGGGTTAAGGGGGGGCTAAGTAATAGAGATTTAGGGTTAAGGCTAAATATTAATGGTAATTTGAGGCTAGGTAACAGTGTTTAATGAATCAAGTAGCCCCCCTTTGGATCCGCCGCTGCCTGTGATACTCATATATGGAGCCACATGTTGTGAATCTATGGATTGATGTCGTCTACTGCATGGTGCCAATTAGTTTGCTTTCTGCCTCTACAGGATAGGAGTAGATAAACAGGCAAGAAAGCTAGCTAGCTAGAGCGAGAAGGCAGAGAACATATATGCTACAGAGAGTATTGAGCTGTGTTGGCTTCGGCCGATCAAAATTTATATGGCATTAGGAAGAGGAAGCGGATGGTGTGATTAATTTTAATTTATTATATTGGAATCGCATGCTATCCATCATGTATAAAATACTACTACATGACCTTTGGTCCCTCGATGGTTTGGCAGGAATTATGTGGATGTCTCTTCATTCCTTGATGATATTTGGTGGGAGTGCAATTTATAATTGAGCTTAGTGACTTGGTTGGGGCCTTAATTAAGATGGCGATTTAGTGGTGCATGGATCAGTTGTGTTGCAAGAGAAATAAAAATCAATCGTAGTGACTTTTCAATTGATGTTTGCTAGTGGATGGAAAACATCGAATGGATAGCTGGCAATATGAATCAAATAGTTTACATTAGTTGATGACGTGGATTGTTGTGGGATGAGATAGAATTGCTAGTGGGATTAACTTTATAAGAGATATAGATATAGATACCCTGACTCACCAGTAGTCTATAGCAGTTGACCTATATGACTACTACACAATTAATGAATTTAGTATCACCTTTGAATTCTAGGAGATTGAAAGCCACCTTATAATCCTTTTTGTTGCATTCATACTATCTCTGAGTTAAACCATTTATACAAACTAATGGCACAAGTTAAGAGATGTACTACGTATAAGGATCTGTCCCATGCAAATTTTGAATGTGAGACGTTACATATGGTATTCAGATCCTTATTCGGCAGAACTTAAAGCAAGCTGATTTTATGAGACAAAAACACTATTGCATCGGTTGAAAAGCTAAAGCAAACAAATCTTTGCCTGTACATACAGGTGCGAGTGTGGTGTTGTGCTTGATGTAGTGTGTCTCAAACTTAGAATTTGAACGTAGTGGCTCCATGCAGGAGGAAGGATGCATGCATGGAACTTATGACTTGTAGATGGCAACTATATATAGCTGGCCTACCATCTATTATTAGCTATAAATCTTTTAACTTCTAGATGGCTCTCATGACACCTATTAGTTGTTTATTTATATGTAGGTTTCTGGAATGGAACCTTCTATCTATGTGTACGTTTGTGGAACTAGTCTTGTTTCTGAAATGAGCATGTTATTAGTGGTTATTTCAGAAATGAATAAAATTTATTGGCAAAGGCAGCTCTGGATTGTAGCTATCGTTGCAAATTGATCTGTAGAAGCCGTTGTCGTTCTCAGTTGCCTCAAATCCAATTACCAGAGGCAACTAGGCACCCGGGCTCTACAAGACAAAAAACTACGGGAGGTTGGAGAACCACCTCTACAGAGGCATCGTAGCTGCCTCCTCTGTCATGAAAAATTGTAGTAGTGAGCTACTTTTCCCATGGCAAATTATAAGACGTTTGATTTTTTTTTACTTTAACTTTAACCACTCGTCTTATTCAAAAAATTTACACAACTGTAGCAAAATTTAAGATATTCTTAAAGAACTTTTATTAATAAAGCAAGATACAATAAAAGAAATGATATTTTATAAATTTTTTTTGAATAAGACGAAACATTAAACTTGAAGCTAAAAAAGTCAAACATCTTATAAATTAATTGGAATGGAGGGAGTACATTGCTTATATGCCGATTACGTAATGTGTTTGGACATATATATAGCTTAAACCACAACCAATTTTTGTAGAAGTACATCAACACGGTGCAGTGTTTTGTCGTTGAAAAGATGTGGGCTTGAAATTCTACTCTGTTTTACAGGCGTATTTTCTCAAAGTATATCCCGAAGGACCACAAAGGTAATGGTCGGACGTGGTAATCACAATGTGCACAAATTCATTTGGCATTTGGGACCATGTTGATCCTTGTACTGATAGGACATCCTCAATGGTAACTTACAAATAGCAAGCTAGATGTGACTTATAAAGAATAAAAAAAATATTATAGTGGAGAGTTATCTGAGCTATGAGAGAGTTGTTTGTGTGATATACTAGCTATTTAGGAGTCGCTAGCTAACTGATTTATCTTTAATAACTAATATAATTCTTTTTAGACTAGTTATTTGGGATTTTTTAGGAACACTCTAAGACTACTAGCTTTTCCAAGTGCTATTTATAGACCGTCCAGAAGCCATAAGCATACAAGCACGACCGAGACGCGTTCCGTTTTCAGCCAGATAAATACAGGAGGCACTAGACTCCGAAAACCTTCCTGAAATCTAGCATTATTGTTACAGGCCAGATCGAAGAAGCTTGCGGTCGTTAACGCAATCCTAGCTCACGGACGCGAAAAAAGACTTGCCTTTTTGCCTTGGTGAATTTGTGACCGTCAACAAGACGGGAACGCCGCCATATGGATCGACCTTTGCAGCTTGTTTTTCATGCCATCCAATCACACGTTTCAAAACAAGAAAATCCATCAAATCTTTATCCAAAATTGACATTACCTGCGTTATCTTTGCAGAAGATCATTAGCTTTATTTTGGATCAATTGACGGCGTTTCAATCCCCTTTGTCCATTTCTCCTACCTACGACTGGTAGCATGGCACGATCATGACCTGGAAACACGTCAAGGGAATAGTGTAGGCCGCATCGAGAAGGGCAAGAAGAATCTTCCGCGCCCTGCAACTTGAGATCTTTGTCCAAATCGTCCTTTCGTCGTCCATCAACTTCGCTACAGGCGACAGACAGCGATTGTAACGCCACCTCGATGTTCCTCGGTTTAGTTGGAGTACAGATCATTGATAACTACAACTTTTGTGTATTCCATATCAATATCCGAGGTTATTTGATAATTTAATGTTTCAATTTTAAAATGTGGCAATTTAATTTTTTTTGATAACTGAAAATAGTCTGAAATAAAAAATACCAACTAAAAAATCACACTGCCTCTAGTGCAGTTTCTAAATATGAAGTCCTACAAACCAAATAGAAAGAAAGCAATATATATGGTTATGATTCTAAGAGGCCATCATCTTTATTTGACCGGTGGTAGTGATAAGAAAATTCCGTGGAGAGGAGTTTAGAAAGGTAGGGCTAGCGTTACGTTGTAAACAAGCAGTGAAGTCTTGCACATGAGAACAACTACTAGCTCGTGTTTTCCACAGGAATTCCCGAAGCTACTCGATCGGTGCTAGTTTCAACTCACACCTTGTTTTCCACAGGAATTCCCGAAGCTACTCGATCGGTGCTAGTTTCAACTCACACCTCAGTGACAGATTTGTTGTTTACCTGGTTTCGAAAAAGGAAAATGTAAATGATAGCAGTCCTCCAAACATTATCAATTCCAAAGCATCCTCTGCGAAGCCTCCTCACCGGTCACCACCATCAAAGGTAAGCGCCGTCGAGCACCGGCTCTTTTCTCTACGTGTGCAAGGCATGACTGAATCTATCTTATGGACACCGAGTTTATCTACTATGAGGGCCACGTCCACTGGACCTCCACCATTAGTTGGACTTATAAGCCGACTGATAAATCGAAACGACTACGACAAATAAACATGTTTGTCATCGCTAAGCATCTTCTTAGTTTGTCTGCGGTGGTGATATGATGTCTCACGATGGATGTCGATGTAGCGAGCCCCTTCTGCAAGGCGTAGGCGTCTCGTAGTGTCAAAGTTTTTGTCCAGGTGAAATTGTGTAACCAGTAAGCATTCTAGACTCGTGATTTCTCCCTGGCTCAATCAAACACATGTCCTTAGCTAGCTGAGCTGGTACGCCAATATTGATGTCCATGTCCATGTCCTATGTTGTTGTGTTTATCTAATCTTGTTTTGCTGCTCTAATTTATAAATATCGTTGTTATAAGAAAAGAAAACATCACTGGCAGCTAGTAGTAGCAGTCAGAGAGTGGCGAGTGCAAGCTGGAGGAGTAGTATGGTCCAAACGCCGTGCTGTCAATCTGCAAACATAGCCCAAGGTAAAGTACCCATCAGCCAGAACGATAGTAGTACGTTGCTGCAATGCCATGCCAGCATTCTAATCCATGAATGATGACACTGCACAGTCGCAAATCTCGCTCGCAGTGGCCCCTCTGAGCGGGAGATCTCTCTTGGTATGTGTACTAGGCTGTTGCTTCACTGCATTCCTATGTTCTCACGCCGCATTAATCCTGTCGCCCAGCTCTCTAAAATTCCACCTCTCCTCATCCATCTTCCTCCTCCATCTGCTGCCGCTCCGCTCCGTCTCTCTCTCTCTCTCCAAGATCCGTACTGACCATCTAGTGATCTCTGAGCTCCATTGACAGCGACCTTGCCTGCAGGCTTCCTGCCTTGCTGGTCCTGGCCTAGTACAGTACTACTCTCTCACTGTCACCAGTGCCACCTCATTTCTTCCTTGATTCATTCATCTTTCTTCATTGTACTCGCCCTCCCCAAATCTTTCTCCATTCTGCCGCTTTCTCCTATATAAATGCGTCGCCTTCGCCTCCCCTTGTATGTATAGAATAGAATAGAAAGCCTCCAAGGTCCAGCCTTGACTCCTCATTGCCGCATTTGCTTCCTTCCAAGATCGGACGAGCGTCCCAAGAAGAAGAAGAAGAACCGAGAGGCGGCGAGGGAGATCGACGATGAAGGAGTACTGGACGGCGCTGGCGTCGCTGATGGGCGCGTTCGCGTTCCTGCAGGGCGTGCTGCACGCGGTGTTCCCGGCGGAGCTGCGGGCGGCGGTGGCGCGGCTGCTGGGCCGGCTCACGCGCGCCTTCTCCCCCTACTGCTACTTCGACGTGACGGAGATGGACGGCATGAGCACCAACGAGATCTACGACGCCGTGCAGCTGTACCTCAGCAGCACCGCGGCGCCGGCGTCGGGGGCGCGCCTCAGCCTGTCGCGCCCGCTCAACGCCTCCTCCTTCACCTTCGGCCTCGCCGCCAGCGACCGCGTCGTCGACACCTTCGCGGGCGCCGCCGTCACGTGGGAGCACGTGGTCGCGCCGCGCCAGGGCCAGGGCTTCTCGTGGCGCCCGCTCCCCGAGGAGAAGCGCCGCTTCACGCTCCGCATCCGCCGCGGCGACAGGGACAAGTTGCTGCCCGCGTACCTGGACCACATCCTCGCGTCGGCGGCCGACATTCGGCGCCGCAGCCAGGACCGGATGCTCTACACCAACGCGCGCGCGGCGGCGCCATGGACGCGCGGGGACTGCCGTGGGACCCCGTGCCGTTCAAGCACCCCAGCACGTTCGACACGCTCGCCATGGACCCGGCGCGGAAGGCGGCCATCATGGCCGACCTCCGGGACTTCGCCGACGGCAGCGCCTTCTACGAGCGCACCGGCCGCGCCTGGAAGCGCGGCTACCTCCTGTACGGGCCGCCGGGCACCGGCAAGTCCAGCATGATCGCGGCCATGGCCAACTTCCTCTGCTACGACGTCTACGACCTGGAGCTGACGGAGGTGAGCAGCAACGCGGAGCTCCGGAAGCTGCTGATGAAGACGACGTCCAAGTCCATCATCGTGATCGAGGACATCGACTGCTCCGTCGACCTCACCAACCGCGCGGCGGCCGCGCCGCCCAAGCCCAAGCCGCCGCGGCCGAGCATCGACGGCGCGATCGACCAGGACGGCGGCGCCGGGGCCGGGCGGTCCATCACGCTGTCGGGCCTGCTCAACTTCACGGACGGCCTGTGGTCGTGCTGCGGCGCGGAGCGCATCTTCGTCTTCACCACCAACCACATCGAGAAGCTGGACCCGGCGCTGCTCCGGTCGGGCCGCATGGACATGCACGTCTTCATGTCCTACTGCTCGTTCCCGGCGCTCAGGATCCTCCTCAGGAACTACCTCGGCGTCCAGGGCGACGAGGAGCTGGACATCGACACCGACACGGCGGCGGTCCTGCGCGGGCTGGAGGAGTGCGTGGACGCCGCGGAGATCACGCCGGCGGACGTGAGCGAGGTGCTGATCAAGAACCGAAGGAGCGGCAAGGCGGAGGCAATGCGGGAGCTGCTGGGCGTCCTCAGGGCCCGCGCCGAGAAGCGGCGCCAGGGCGGCGGCGGCGGCGGCGAGGAATGAGGCCGGCGTTGGCGGCGCCGGCGCCGGCGGCGAGAACGAGGTGGAGGAGGAAGAGGAGGAGAAGCGGGCGCTGGAGAGCCCCAAGGAGGGGAAGGAGCAGGCCGGCATTGACAGCTGCCGGGACGGACAGGACGAGGAGGCGGAGGACGGCAAGAAGCAGGTGTGACTCGCCATGCGAGCAGAGCAGGACGCGGACAGCCGTGGCTGGAAACAGCGGAGAGGGAAAGCGAAGGGTTCAAAATTTTCCTGTGGGGTGGCACTGGCACTGGCACTGGCACGTTCGTTCGTGGCCAATTTTCACCGGAGAAATCAATGCAAGAAAGGAACTTGCTGGAGAGCATCATTTTTTTTTGGTTTGTCTGATTATTCTTTGTTTATTTTTTTGCCCATTTTTGATTGATGCTCGCCGTTGATGTCTTTTCTCTAGTAGCTATCTAGGTAGTTTTTGGCCTATTGTAATAAGAAAAAGCAATTGATTATCACGAGGCTACGAGCTAGTACTTGAAAAATCTATGTAGTAGTATGTGCTTAGTATTTTTGTTACCATCCTCTTGTATATAAAACTCTTGTACGTATGGGCAACGCCGCAAGGGCAGCGACGGTTGCTGGGCACGCACTGTTTCAAGATCAACCACGCTGATTCCGCACGACAAATTCTCGTCCTTGATGCTCATCTTTTTGCGCTTGTCGTAAGCTTGGCCTCTGTTGAGTTTTTTTTTTAGTCAGGACGACTCTGAAAGAAAGGTGGCCACTCTCTTTTTGCTGGGGAGATCTTGTGTTGTGTACGCAGGATTGTTGTTGTGGGTCATCGAAGATCGATGAAACACTTTCTAGAGGCTTGTTTGTTGTGTTCCTACATGCAAACAGCGGGCATACATACAGTGGTGAGTTGCTTGTTGTGATCCCCGGCCTTTCCAGCTCGACGCCCACCGGGCGGCAATTCTTGGCTGGGAGGAGGAACTGTCTGCCCTCCGGACTGGGTCTGGTCAGCCCTACAATTCTTCCTCCCTGGAAATGAGACGATCAGAAAACGACTGTTTTGTTTCAGTAGCTGTTTTGTTTCAGTGCTTGCCGTAACAGAGTAGTAGAACCTTTAGTTTAGCAGAGGCAGCCAAACAGCAGAGAGCAGGTAGCGACGGCGGGCAGGTGTTGGGAGTCGAATGCATGGACATGGATGATGATGCGCAACGACTTGTGTTTCGGGATGAGAATCTACGCATGTTTCCCCTGCAACATTCCCTCATATTTTATCAAGTAACAGCACTCAGGATTCTCGTTATTGCCATGTGGGACGTGTGGCTCTGTCCTTGCCTGCTTGCCTGCCTGCCTGCCAAGATTGAGAATCCTAGAGCCGTGGCAGAAGGCAGATGAGAAGAAAGCGGAAGCATGTGGATTCGCTTCCCAAGTACTCGTACGAGCGATCGATCCATGGATCTCCTTGAGCCCAGCCTTGCCCTTCTTGCCGTGCGACGTTTCCTTGTTTGGACCAGGCGGTCGGAGCGGAGGCGGGGGCCGGGGCGGCCACGCCGGACGCCGCCCTCGGATTCGGATTCTTATATTCTTGTATGGCGCCACCGCGATCGGGCCGCGGCTTTTGCTGCCTCGAGAGGCCGAGCCCGTGCGTGTTCCATGTGCCTTGGGATCGCGCTCGCACATGCCCCTTGCCGCCTCCTGTCGTCGATTTCCGCCGGTTCGGTTCGGACTTCGGAGCATCCTAGCAGCAGTAAAGGCAAAAGGGCAAAGTAGATATGTTTTCTTCTTATCAGTAGTTTAAACACTAATTTTTTTTCTATAGCTAATTAGGCCTGGTTTAGATTCAAAATATTGGAAAATGTTATAACTGTAGCATTTCGTTTGTATTTGATAATTATTGTCTAATTATAGACTAACTACGCTCAAAAGATTCGTCTTATGATTTACAATCAAATTGTGCAATTAGTTATTTTTTACTTATATTTAATCTCCATAAATACGGCTAAAAATTGATGTGACGAAAAGAAAGTGAAAAAATTTAAAATTTTGAGAAAAAAACCAAAGACTTAGTTCAGCTTATCTTATCAACTGGTTTAGCTGAACCAAGGTCCGTCAGGTGGACAAGAAATCCAGTGACAATCCACATCCCCCCTGCGGCTGCCCCGAGCCAACACGAGGTGGTGTTGGCCGACTCCCTCCCCCCCACAGCCAGCCTGCATTGCTCGGCGCCCAGCACCCGTCACCACCATGAATTCAGTCAATGGTGGCAGTGCCACCAGTGTGGTGTACACTCTACACAACCCCCTTTTTTTTTTTTTTTTTTGTCAACAAAGCAAGTTGGAACTGGAACTCGCTTCCCCTTGAAACATTGACTGGCTGTTACGTTCCTGATTATTACACGAGCTTATATCAGGATCAGAGTTTACATTGAGAATAGTAAGAATTCAGGAGAAAAGTAGGATAGTAGTTCAGAGTTTCAGAGATAGGAGTTTTGTTCTTCGTTAATCCGTTCCTCATTATTACGGGCTTATATACTTGCCCCTCACCGCCCAGCCACAGGCTGCAACCAATCGCCTAACGCTATCAGCTAGACCCCACTGCGACCCACAAATGTGATGCAACAACCTTGCTAAACCGACTCAGCTACTCGATTCAGCTATTGCCAGATGCCCAACAGTGTTACCGCGCCTCTTGCCGGGGTACCTGACAGTGGCATCCCAGATCGAAATTGGCATCGACGTCATCATGTCAATGGCAAATGGAGGACCTTCCCAGCCTCAGTGCTATCAACATCGATGCGCCTTCTAGGTTCCGGCTATGGCATCTTACAACTGCAACGCCCTTACAGGTCTGGATCCAATGATCCATGCATCCGCCGGGCATGGCGTCCACTAGGGCTGTTTTCTCAGTATATTACTCGAACTAGGGAAAAACCTGCAAACTAAGGGGGTGTTTGGATGGGCAGGGCAAAACTTTTGCCCTGTCCCATCGAATTTAGTTACACATATATGGAGTATTAAATGTAGTCGAAAAAAATAACTAATTACACAGATTGTGATAACTTTGCGAGATCGAATCTTTTTCCAGCCTAATTAATCCATGATTTGACAATGTGCTACAGGTAAACATTTGCTAATGACGGATTAATTATACATCCGATAAAAAATTTGTCTCATGATTTCCCCGAAAAGAAATTCTCATGGTGACTAGGGAAATTTGTTTTTTGGATTAGTATTCAAAATCCCCTTCCGACATCCCTCCGATCCATTTCATCCGATGGCGTCCACTAGGGCTGTTTTCTTTTTCCACACCATCCAAAAACCCCCAAACTAATAGCAAACGGAGGTGGCCCAAAATCTCACGCATCTCACGTACACATATGTTCCTGTTTGGCCCACTATTCCCTCCATTTTTTTTTCAGTCTGCACATCTAAGTCAAACCTCAAATTTTCAATTTAAATTTATTTTAATATAGCAACAAATAACTAATTATGCTCTCATTTTCTAAATTTTGCTGGTCTTCAGTTATGTGTGTATGGAGGAAAATAAGACTTAGTTTTTTTTCCTCAATTGATTAACAAAGGGTGTTGAACTCAAGTTAAATGAATTGAGTTTTTGTGTGAGAAGTGGATTTACAAAATCCAACTAGTTTCTGGGGTATAATTTGAAGGAAAAAGTCTACTTTTGCTCCCTCAACTTTCGCGAAAGTCTACTTTTCCTCTCTGAACCCCAAAATCGGATAAACAGCCTCCCTCAACTTTTCAAACCATGCATTTTTCCTCCCTGGAGTGGTTTTGACGGTGGTTTTGCTACAGTAACAGTGGTTTTATCTTTTTCTTTGTTATTTATTTTAACAAAATTTTTGAAAAATCATAAAAAATCATAAAAAATCATAAAATACAAAATCTAATTTTGCTGGATTCCACGTGAGTAGATCTACACATTAAATATATAATATGGTATGCTTTAGTTTAAAGTTTTTGCTAGTATTTTCCCTTTTTATTTATTTCGATTGAATCTTTGAAAAATCATAGTAAATCATAGAAAAATCATAAAATGGAAAATTCAATTTTGTTGGGCTCCACATGAGTAGGTCTATACAGTGAATATATAATATGGTATGCTTTAGTCCAACAAAATAGTTATAGAAGCTATATTTATGAATTATTTTAATTAATTACAGAAAAGCATAGATCGAAAGCTACAACAACAACTTTGTATTAAAATATACCATATTATATGTTCATTTGTAGATCTACTCATGTAGAGTCTAATGAAATTAAATTTTCCATTTTTTGATTTTTCTATGATTTTCTATGATTTTTCAAAAATTTGGCCATAATAAATAAAAAAGAAAAAGACTAGCAAAAAATTTGTATTAAAGCATACCATATTATATATTTACTGTGTAGATGTACTCATATGGAGTCCAACAAAATTAGATTTTCTATTTTATGATTTTTTGTGATTTACTATGATTTTTCAAAAATTCATCCAAAATAAATAAAAAAGAAAAAGATAAAACCACCGTCACTGTAGCAAAACCACCATCAAAACCACTCCAGGGAGGAAAAGCGTATGGTTTGAAAAAGTTGAGGGAGGCTGTTTATCCGGTTTTTGGGTTCAGAGAGAAAAAGTAGACTTTCGCTAAAGTTGAGGGAGCAAAAGTAGACTTTTTTTTTTAATTTGAAAGCAGGAAGCCAATACGAAAACGGGGCCTAAGCCCAAACCCCAAATATTTCAACTGTACATGCGTGGCCCATTATTCCACCACAAGGAAGCAGGCCACCACGGACCAGGGAGCTCAGATGGCGGCCCACATTCCACGATGACCACTACTCATGGAGGAGCTGGCTTGCATTTTTTCTTCTAAAAGTGACCCTGGTTTGACTTTTTTTTTCTCTCCCTTTTTCTCTCAATTTTGTTTTTCTAAAACCTCATAGTCATTTATGTATCAATATATGTGGCGTGCCCAAGTAAATGTCTCACTGTCACAACGTTCTATGTCTTGGTCTGAAGGACCAAAATGGCGATTAGAAGGGTAGGTAATTGGGAGCCTCAAAATTCTATTCACAAGGTTCCCATCAAACCCTAGCCGCGTTCTCTGTATTGCATTCCTAGATCGCTGTTGTATGCAGGTGTTAGCACATCTGCATGCGATGTGCTCCATCTGTTATCTATCATTTTTTTTCCAAGAAACAACTTTGACTAAATACATATTAAAAATATTAATATATAATATATAATTAGTATCAAGAATAGATCTTTAAATCTAGTTTTTTTTAAAAAAATTTATTTGGAGATATAAATGTTGCACATATTTTTCTATAAATTAAGTTAAACTTGTGACATGGACATTGAAGGCGATAATTATTTAGGGATAGTGGAAGTGCATTATTACATTCCTTGTATTTGGGCACTATGTTAAATCATACTACTGCTACTTGCTCCGCCAAGTCTTCTCCTGCAATCGTGTGTCAGCAAAGTACGATCTATGGCCATTTATGAAGTGTTCTTCGTTTCAAAGTAATTTAATTTTATCTGTATGCAAGCGTGGGATATCACGGTCTCTGATATGATCTCCTTGAGGAAAGGCATGGCTAGAGTCCCCTTTAAATAAGCTGAGCGATTTGCAGTGCCTGCAATGTGACTACCCAATGTTTATTCTTATTTTTGACAATAAAATAAAACGAAACCTAGGATGCCTATGGGCGTTAATTATCGCCATACTTGCGTCGACAGTGAAATAAACTAATAGCTCTCTAACAACAAAATAGTTAATATAAAGACATTGAATCTGATTGATTGTCTATCAAAATTTACCATGTCTGGATTTACTAAGCCAAAAGTTAGACACAAAAGTTGCCAAAGAACTGACAAGCCAACTATGAGAAGTTAGCAAATTTTGGTAGCCAACCAAATACTAGTCAAAATTATGGTTTGGTAAATCATTGGCATGACAAATTTTGGTATCTAACCAATCAAGCCTATTGCCTTTAGCAAATTTGATGGCTAAACTTGTATCATGTGTTGCAAAGATAAAAACAACAGTTATTTCTGAAACACAATACACCTGGCACTCAAGGTTCTGATACTCCTTGCGCAAGTACGAAGACAATATATTTATTTCGGTCAAGCTGGCGCCCGAACGTCCGGAACAGACGGGGCATCTGGACACACCAGTCCTGTGCGTCCCCTTGCCCGTCGCTTCAGCCCCAGTAAAAAATGAAAATGAAAAACAAAAAAGAGGAACACCCACCACTCTCCGCCCCGCACGGCCTCGCCTCCAACGACCACGCTCCGCCTCGCCCGACCCTCGCCTCTCGCATGGCCTTGCCCCCCACCAAGCCCCCGACTCAGCCTCACTCCCTCGCCCCTGCTCGGGCTCGCACGGCCCCTGATCGGCCTCTAACCCCCCACCACACATGGCGGTCCGCCCAGTTGGAGCCAAAAAATTGAAAAAAAATGCAAGAAGCGAAGAAACCCCAATACAACAAGGTGAGATCTCCACCCAGATGAAAACATCACGACCCCCCTACTGCAAACATCAACCAAAGGCCAAATCAACAAACAAAGGAAACCATTGAAACATGGGGACAAAAATGAACCCTAATCTGCTGCAACATCAACCAAAAACTAATGCACACAAACATGGAAAACCATTGAAACATAGGGAAAACTAAAGCCCTGACCTACTGCAGCATCAACCAAAACTAAACGCAACAAACGAAGGAACCAATTGAAGCATGGTGAAAAGATAAACCCTAACCTATTGCAACATGCATAAACTGAAAGCTTCAACAGAGGAGAAGAAGCTACTGCAACAAAGGAGGAAAACGACTTCAATAAAGGAGAAGAAGCTACTTCAACAAAGGAGAAGAAGCTACTGAAACAAAAGGGAGAAAAGAAGCTGCTGCAACAAAAAGAGAAGAAGCTAATGCAACAAAAGAGAAGAAGCTAATGCAACAAGAAGGAAGCTACTACAACAAAAGTGAATAAGCTACTGCAACAAAAGAGAAAAAGGTATTGAAACAACAAAAGCAAAACTAATAAATCGTCGAGAAACATGGGGGATGTGCTGCAAAACAAAGGAGAGAAAATATTGAAACATCGCAAAAATAGCGACTGCAACATCAGAGAATTCGTGCAAAAAAGCATTTCACATCATCTGTTGCATGTAGATATGAATCGCCACAACCCTAGCCACCATCAAAACCTTAGATCCAGAGGGTGAGGAGGAGGAAGAGGAGGTGGAGGGGAGACGAAGAAGAGGAACTAGACCGAGATCGAGGGGAGGAGGGGGTTGGGTGCCTCAGATCTAGATCCCTCCTCACCTATCTTGTTGGAACCCATGGAGCTAGCGGCGCCCGAGGGCGAAAGCATAGGAAACAACGGCAGCCCCCCTGTTGAGCACGAACCACGGCATGACGCTTGCAGGCAGCATTTTGGCGGTGTGTGTAGGCGGCGGCGGCTGCGCAACACGACAGGGAGGCGACAGCGGCCGTGTGCCGCGCCTTCCGTGGTCGGTAGTAGTCGTGCGCCGCGCTTGTTGCCCAAGCCGAGCGCTGCATATGGCAGCGGGCGAGCGAGACGTGGGGGACGGAGAGGACGAGGCGTGCCGCGTGCGAGAGAGATGTGCGGGCCAGGTGGGAGCGGAGCGGATGAGGACGTGAGATTTCTTTTTTCTTTTTTTAAGAAAATGGACGGGATAATTTGTGTGGCCAGCAGCTCTGCGCGTGTGGGAAGGAAGGTGGGCAGGCTTACGTGAGTGGAGCCGCGTGTCCGAGGTTGATTGGGCTTCCAGACGTATTAGCAGTATCATTACTCTATTTATTTTTATTAAAGGAACTTTTAATCTCCATACACAAATAGGTGAAACATCAAAATCAATCAACAATTTATAAATCGATTGTACTAGGGATGTTTAGTTTAACTGATTCCCAACCAACCAGGTGCTTTATCACACAGCAGAATACTCCTTACTAATTAATTAATTTATTACAAGGTCGGTTTCCAATTTCTTTTTGCGTAGCAATCCACGAACGTTGAAATCTGTCCTTTGGCATGAGCCAAAATAAGACCAAATAAAGAACATATTAACCTGACATCCCGAGCCAAAGACAAAGATAATAAGCTTTGTGAACAGCCATATGCCTAATCATCATGATTTTGTAGCACTTAGAAGACGAGAAGTTTTCATTTTTCCAAATATAGGCACAGTCTTTTTTTTTCTTGTGAAATATCGCGAACAGGATAAATTGAGCATGGGCTTCAATGGAAACTCGAAATCTTGGCCCGTTTCTTCAGCTTGGTGGAGGAGGCCTCTACCTAATTGCTGGACTGGGCCAAATACGCGGGCTAAGGCGGAATACGACATCTATAGGCTATAGCTACCAGCCATTTTGGAGAGAGAGAGAGAGAGAGAGAGATCTACAGTACAATTTGTAGCTAGCTGCGATCCCTGGATCGACTGGGCTCAGACAAGGGTCCCTCAGGTCCAGTTATCACTCAGGCCTTGTTTAGATGCAAAAATTTGAAAAAATAGATTTTTATAGCGGTTTATTTGTATTTAGCAAATATTATCCAATTATGAAAAAACTTTTCAAACTAGCTAGCATACTCAGTGAACATTCATACACTGGATCCCTGTATAATGAATCATCAAATGGATGCAGGAGTATCACACGTTGCTTTGTTTAGATGCAAAAAATTTGGCAAAAATAGATTTTTATAGCTTTTATTTGTATTTAAAAAAAATTGGTAGTACCGCTAAAAACTGTTTCAAACTAGCTAGCATACTCAGTGAACAGAAGACACTGGAGCGTATAATGAATCATCAAATGGATGCAGGAGTTTGACACGTTGATTTATGGCCAGAAATCTGGCACACCTTGTGATATTTATAAATCTGGTAATAATTTTGTTGTTGCTACCAGATTCAAAAAAAGAATGAATGAATGATTCGATAGAAAATTGGAGGAGCTAATAAAAGCATTCTCGACGACATTTCTTATTTATAAAAATCACACATCGGTTTATTTTTTTGGGGCAACAGTAGCACACACTGTTTGACGATGAGGACCCAAACCGTTGGCAGCAGCATAGGGTATCATCAAAGAATGAATGAATGATTCGATAGAAAATTGGAGGAGACGGACGATGGACCTACTAAAAGCATTCTCGACGACACATTCTGGGGGATTTCGATACGTATCATCATAAATATGCCATTTGATTCGAGGGTCACACATCGTTTTGGGGCAACAGTAGCACACACTGTTTGACGATGAGGACCCAAACCGTTGGCAGCAGCATAGGGTACCATGCAATGCAATGCCATCAACACACACATGCAATAATATCGAAACGTGCATGGGTCCAGCTGACATGCATCCCGATCGAGGACCTATCAGTAGTACTAGTGGCTAGCATGCACATTGCACAGTGTGGAGATTGATCAACACACACACATCCCTGATAGGGCTGTTCGGCAGCACTTATAAGTTGGTTGATAAGCCAGAACACTATTGAAACAGCTGATTTTCTGTAAGAAAAAAATACTGCTAGCTGATAAGCTAAAACGGTTTTTTAGCTGAAGCGAATAATATAACATCCTTGTCTCAAACTTTGTACACTCTATATTAGGCATACTACTCCAGTAGTATCATACTGTTGTGTCAATTTATATTGGCCATACATCCGTGTGGGCAAGATCTGTGGCCCCTGCAGCCTGCAAAGGGTCAAGGGTCGCGCCTGATTTTTTTAGCCAACTAATTGGGCACGTGCTGTCAGAAGACGTTTCGATGAGATCTGGCAGACGACGACAATGGCAGGCACCGGCTTTGTCCTGTCTTTAATAATAACCCGATCTGGTATCCCTCATGTTACCAAATGGAGTTACCACTAGAATTTTTTTGTCGGGACTCGAGAGCATCTGCAACTCTCTTAATTTGGACCGGAAGCACGTCAGGCCGACACAACACCCAGCGAGGACCACTGTGTAGAGTGTGCCGCAATATATGTACGACTTCACCAGCGCACAGGGCAAGCACGACGCCCATGGTACCCTTTGTACGCTTCCAAACGCGATGCGGGGTACTGCTCGAAGTGTCGGAGCCGGATACCATTTTTTACCAGACTTTAAATTAAGATTTAAATATGAATACTTCCTTCATATAAAAAAGTCCATTGTTTTTGGTTTTCGTATCTTAAATTTGACTCGTATAACAATTATATCTCTAAATAAATTTATTAGAAATATTAGCTTTAAAGATCTTTCCAAATACAAATTATGCACCATAAATATCAATACATCTTTATATAATCCCTCTATATAGAAAAAAGAAGTCGTTTTGGATAAAGTTTGGATCAAACATTAAGAATATAAATCATGAATAACTTTTAAATTGTTGAGTTTAAAAATATAAAAACCATATGAATAAATTTATCTTGAAAAATACTTTCATAAAAGTATAAATATATCATTTTGTGATGAGCATTTCTACAAAAATATGAAGTCAAAGTTATACTTTGAAGATCATCGTTGTTCTAAACAACTTCTATTTTCAACATGAAGCGAGTATATTTATTATTTAGTTAAAGTTGTCTTTTGAGATGGAAAATGATAGTTTTTTTTTTAGAACAGAGAGAGTAGACCTTTTGAAATATGAATAAAAAAGGATACATCAGGTTCAAATTCTATTAAGATATTTACTCAGTTTAACTCAAAGTGCATAACATAAATGGATACAATTTTAATACTAAGTTCACTGAACACCAAAGTGAAATAAAATAAAAGTGTACTTCTAATAGAAAAATTGCAATGAATAATATTTAATAAAATACGATTTTAAGTGAAAAAAATTTAAATAAGAATGGTAGGCAACAAGTAGCCATTTTTCTTTATTATTTTCTTTTCAAAATTTAAAAATATTACACAGGTAGAGAATAAAGTATGTAGGTATACAACATAGACAAGACTAGCTCATGGAAATCATTATTATTTTATTTATCAATAATTATTTTATAATTAACATAAATCATTATTTATATAACATTTATCATAAAATTTTAAATTCTAAAATAATTTATGTAACGTCCCCGTCTCCTCGAGGCCGGACCCGCTTACATCGATAGCTTTAATAGAACCAATCTTTTTGCCCTCACGGGCAACACCCCTTTTTTCGACTTTTGTCTTCACTCATGCGCACTGGGAATAAATTCCCGATCGGTCACCCATCCTAAGAATTGCTCCAGGCCAAGCACGCTTAACCCTGGAGTTCTTTCAAGATGAGCTTTCGGAAAAGAAGTTGCAACTTATTGGTATGAGTATCATAGTAATCCTATTAAGCCCTGGGCTGGGGTGTTACATCCTCACCCCCTTAAGAGATCGACATCCTCGTCGATCAACCCCAGGCCAGGAACCTCCTCTCTTGGCCACGTCCGTGTGTCCAGTGCCAGCGCATGTGCCATGCTGGGTGACCACGATGGATCCACACCAGCCATGCGCACCATGCCTACACAACTGCGACACACACGCCCGTGAAACCGCGAGAGTCGGCTCTGATACCATTTGTAACGTCCCGTCTCCTCGAGGCCGGGCCCATTTACATCTGATAGCTTTAATAGGACCAATACTGCCCTCACAGACCAACTCCAGTCTTTTTTGCGCACTTTGTCCTCACTCCATGCGCACCCGGGAACAAATTCTCGGTCGGTCACCTATCCTGAAATTGCTCCAGGCCAAGCACGCTTAACCCTGGAGTTCTTTCGAGATGAGCTTTCGGAAAAGAAGTTGCAACTTTTTGGTATGAGTATCATATTAATCCTATTAAGCCCTGGGCTGGGGTGTTATAATTTACATCAGCAAAAGTGTTAAAAGAATTTACAACAATAAATACATTATGGTTAAACTAAATTAGGAAAATACGAATTTCACATAAATAGGATATTTCAAATAGGATATTTCATATGTTTGTCAAGGAGAGAAAACTCTCAAATAGATTGATTATACCTTGTTGTTTGTGGATATGGATACAAATAGGATATTTCATATGTTTGTGAATACGAATTTAGAATCAGAAAGAGAAGAATACTTGAAAACAAATTTGGATATATACATTTAGTATCCACATAGTATCCACACAAATACTTGAAAATGAATTTGGATACATACGTTTAGTATCCACATTCGAAACATATATGGATATGGATAGTCATATTACAAGTTTTAACAGATACAAATAATTTGTTTTTTCAGACATCCATTTCCATCCCTAATCCCAAGAGAAGGTGGATGTAGTGAATCATGGCCATGACAATATCACAACAAATTGTGATCATTGGTTATGGATGGAGAGAGGCTTGATATATACGCAAACTCTGCTACACAACTAGTCACGAAGTGTGGACGAGCATCCCAGTGGCCAACTACCCTATCGCTAGCGTTGGAGGCATGGAGCTCGCTAGTGTTAGGGTTCAGGGGTTAATGGATCTATTTGCTGATGACTGTAGAAAGGGGTTTTGAGGGAGGGGGCGACGATTGTGATGGGTGGTGGTTGAGATGGTGGCATGGCGGGGCGACGCTTGCTAGGGAAGTGAGAGACAATGGTTGGGTGGCCTCGGTGATGGGGTCATTAGAGGAGGACCGAGGCTGAGGGTGTTAGTAGGAGTTGGGTGGTGAGGCAAGGCGGTGGGAGTTTCCCGTGGTAAAAGCACAAGGGAGAGGGCAACAGTGGAGGGATGCATGACACAGGGGTGTGTGAGAGCGATCTCGGTTAGGATGGGGCAAGGGTAGGGCTGGTATCGGCAGGGTGAAAGAAGGGTCGCGCGGTATTACGTGGAGATGCCCTCGACTATTGTGGATCTCTTTGGAAACACACGAATAGGAAAGATAGAGGAATAGAATGCTCTAATATCCTGAATCGTATGGATTGAGAAAGATTAAATGTTAGGATGGAAAAACAAAAAAATTCAATGAGATAGAGTGACACAAAGAAATGTTTCCATGTATGCGGTTCAATCTCTTGGTTAAATTTCTTTAAATTTCATATGAAATAGGTCATCCCCTAGGAAATTCATAGGATTTATACAAGCCCATTCCTTATTCTAAAGGTTTTTCACAAGGAATTTTTATAGGATCTCAATCACTTAGAATTGCTCCTCCATCTTTTTCTTTGTTCCAAAGCAAACCTACATATGCCCTTTGGACCCCCATGCACAAGACTGGTGTCAGATACTAGCATGACCATGATTAGTCGGGCAAGTCTCTATTGGTGAAGATGGCGGATGTTGTGGCAATAGGTGATCGCGAAAATGAAGACGACGTCATCGGACTGGTGGGGACTAGAGAGATGTGAGCTAATGCTGTAAAGCTAAGGTAGGCCTACCTATAATGACACGCAAGATCCACGGGGTTTGTGGATCCACATGCAACTACTTGCATTCATTAGGCACATAATTTATACTGAGTTAATCCTCAGTGACACACACTAATTCTCACAGATAAGATAATAGAAAATTCTCAATAAAAAGTAGAAACGATCGTTTTTGAAGTTTTAAGATGAGGCAATTTTTTTAGCCCTTGAGTTATATGTGATTTTCACCTCTTAGAGAGAAGAGAAATGCTGCTCTTGCCGTGTATTGCAAGTGTAAACTCAGTTTTGTAAACTAGACCATTAAAAGTGTGAATTGATGAATGCCATTTGTAAATGTTGTCCCTTCACGCTCCACAAGTTTGCAATTAAATGCTTTGAAATGGTAACCACCTCCCTCCCTAACTTTTAGTAAAGTTGTTGGGTAATGTTCTTTATTGTGGGCTTAAAGCTAGACTTGATAAGGAATGTCACGTAGAGGAGTTTCATGGCGTTGTTTCCAAAACTATCATGTTACATAGAATAAAATGAAACTTGGATGAAACAACCACTCTCAATGAAAACTTTCATTCTATGGTTTCATAGACATGTAATTTTATGACTCAGAGAGTTGGTAATCATACCAAAAAGAGTTTCACTATTTCTCCACTCTCTTCTTAAAAATGTTCCGATGCCATCAAAAACCCTTATGTGGTATCCTATCAAATGCAAATGAAATTTATATGAAACTCTCAGCGAGATTAGCCTAATAGAGACAACACTTCCCCCTTTACTGAATGTTTTATGAAGTTCTAAGATGAGGTTCTTGGATATTTAGTCTTTGTGGTCCCTGAGCCAACCTAAGTTTATGGAGCGGAGCCAACTCAAGAAGCTGTAGTGGTGCCCAACTTATTCTATCCAGGGATACTGATACTTCTGACGCGAGCGAGATTCTGAAGCGACAATTTTGCCTCTCCATCAATAGGTTTAGCGAGAGCATTTATAACACGTTCCAAGTAAGCCTCGATCACGAGTATGTGAGCAATTCTTCATGTTTCTTTTACTAGGGTTTTTATCCTAGGTATAAGAAGATTAGCGGATTTGATCTTCATAGGCTATACAGAAGACAAACACTGCCTCTCTATCCTTTTCGCAAAGTTGGCGAAGACGCTATGTGACATCCCTGCGTCCTTACGACCTAGATCCTCACGATGACAGAGAAAAGAGGTAAAATTAATGCTACATACTATGCTAGCAAGATCTATATATATTATTATACCCGAGTCAATTATGCAATATGTTTGTCTTTGAGAATTCCATATCTTGAAGTTTTCCTATGTAATTTTCTTAAAGTTTTTCCCTTGTAAATTGTACATAAAAAATAGGCAGGGCCTCTGTGCTGACTTCAGCCAAAAAAGTCAAAGGTGATAATTAATCACGTTGCTCTTAATGCTAATTTATTGGATCCTTTTGTTATAACAGATTGATGTTGAGATTACAAATAGAAAAGATTCATAAAAAATCTTATTTGTCCATCACTTATCAAGAATGAATAATCATATGAATAGTGACTAGTCGTTGCTAACTGAGAAGATGCTATGGAAAATGATCACCTCCACAAAATTCTCGATATATATAGATGTTATTCGAGTGATAAAAAGATTGGTTCTAAGGCATCTCACGTACAAACTTAGAAGGAGAATAATAGGGGAATCAAAGAAATTCCATTTGCATACCCTATTTATACATACAGAACAGAAAATGTACAAGTTTTATCTTGATATCGATCTTTTCAAGTTTTAAAATAGGGCAGAATGACCTTTTAACTCTGTATACCCTTGATTTCACACTACGATTATTAACTAATAATAGAAGAATTCTTCCATAGAATAGAAAATAGTCATCGGTTACTTGAAAAAAAATAGAAGAATGAGACCTATTCTAAGATGGTAAAGCTGTTACGGGAGTGAAGGCCACTAATAATGGAACTTAATGAAGAAGTCATAACGAATTATGTCACATGAAGTTTGTGCTGTCGAGACGATTTTAGCCTCATCAGAAAAATATATATTATGTACGTGTGAGGTAGCTAGCTGGGCAACCCGCCAGAGCGTCGCATGTTCTTTACACCGAAGCTGCGAGGAGATAGTCCTCAGTGAGCGATAGTGGCATCAAGAGGCGGAAGACCACAACACAATGATGCTTCGACTACAGATGCCACCATCAACGTGATGAATAAGGAGGCTCTGCTCTGCTTCTAATAATGCGGCTGTGATTTTCTAGTAGCGTCAAGAACACTATTCTCATTTATGTTTAATATTCAATAATATTCAATAAATAAATAGTGATGCAATGAACTGAACATAGCTTAGTGAAACCTGCCTACCTAGGTTCAAGTCTTAGACTTGTCATGGGTGCTCATATTTTTCTGGATTTATTTCAGCATTTAACGGCGTTATTCATCTTGAGACTTGAGATTGCCGTCCAACTCGGTTCTTCAAATTGAAGGTGCTCATAGAAGTATGATGCGTTTGTAAACTTTGCCGGTCTAACTCGGTTATTCGAAGGTGCTCATAAAGGTGCGTTTGTAAACTATAGTTTTTGAACTCAATGATGTGCAAAATTATGGTTTAGAAAAAAAAATGGGTCTAAGTGGAGTTTTTAAAACTACAAAAAGACTACAGTTTTAGCAATATCATGGTATTGATTGAAAACTATAAAGTTTTTTGCATCTCAACACTTCATGGTGCTCCAAATCTAAAATATTTGACAAACCACCAAAAATAATTTGCAGCTGTTCGTTTCTCACATTCGCTGGTCCAAGCAGCTGGTAGGCAAGTAGCCGCTCTCGTATAACAAACACCTTTGCTCAGCCAGCAACCAGCTCTGCCGTTGGACCTATCGACGACGGACGACGAAATCTTTTGTCCTTTTCATTCTTTTCTTTTCCTTTTATTTTCTTCATTCATGCAGCGCCTCATCTCCTGTGTTAAGACTAGGGATGAAAACAATACGGATATTTTCCGATCGTATTCGAGACCGAATTCGTTTAGAGAGGTTTTTATCCGTCCGTATCTGAGTTCAGACATTTAACATCCAGTACTGTATCCGTATCCGAATATTCAAATCGCATATTTATGATGTCGATATCCAATCATATCCTATCCGGCATGATTGATACTATCCGTATTCGAATCCGAATCCGGACGAAAATATGAAAACAAATATGGTATCAGTGATATCTGTCCGTATCCGATCCGTTTTCATCCCTAGTTAAGACGCGTTCATGTTATTAGTCTCTGAACCACACGATATATACGTACAACTACATAAGCTAAGCTACCTCCTTTCCTGTCTCTCTCTAAAGTACTGTTTAGGGTTGTAGTTGTAGATAGTATACACGTACTCCAGAATCCAGCTGGGATTTGTACAATGGTGCAGCACTGTACATTTAACTGTTATCCAAAAAGAGGCAACAGCAGCTACTCTTCAATTCGCTCATCACCTTCGTTCGGGACGGAGCCTGCAGCTTTATTGCCTGCAGCCGTGCTGTCGTCCCCGGCGGCCATGGATCCCAAGGGGGAGAGTGACCGCGGCGGCGGCAGCGAGGGCGAGGGCGACCTCGACCTCAACCTCTCCCTGCAGCCGACCTTGGCGGCCGAGCCGGAGCCGCCGGGTTACTTCTCCTGCACCTACTGCGACAAGAAATTCTACTCCTCGCAGGCACTCGGCGGCCACCAGAACGCCCACAAGTTCGAGCGCAGCGTGGCCAAACGCGCCCGCGAGCTGGCTGCCGCTCGCCGCGCGGGACAGGAGGGCGAGCGCGCCAGTGCGGCCGAGGAGCTGGGCAAGGAAATGGGCATTGCGAGGTCGGTCTCTGCACCAAGCTCCTCGTCATCGCACCAGATCAGGGCGTCACCGGAGGCAAGCAGGAATAATCTCACCGACGACATCGACCTTTCTTTGAAGCTATGATTGGCTGCGGGCTGCGGCGGCAGCTCATCGGACTTGCTGAGGTTCTTGTCGCTGGGACACACGCGAGCAATCACAGGCTGGATCCCCCTCCTTTGAGTTCTTGTTATATTTTCGTGTGGTGATTAAGCCTCTGTATACGTGTTGATTAATTTCCTGGACATGTACAGTGCATCGACTGAAAGCAGGATCTTGGTGATTTCCCTTGATCTTCACTGCCTTTCCCTTGACCTTCACCCAGACACCCAGTAGCCCCATCTCCTTCATCTTCAGTGTCTTTCCCCCCTTCTGTTTTAACATTTTACAGGGATATATGATACGATTTACCTAGTCTTACTTTTCATGTAAAGCATAGAAATGGAAACATGGAACAAGGTGTGAGGATTGGGGGCTTGGTGATCCAAGTGTGTACTACCCGGTGGAAGAAATTAACTGTTATAGCATAGGCATCTATCGATCTACACATTACAAGTCAGTAGGGACTAGGCAGCAGAGCGGTAGTATACATTGCAGGGAGCTTCAGGTAATTAAGGTGCAGCTCTATGACCTTTAGCTGTAAATCCTGACCTTTAGCTGTAAATCCTGAGTAATTCTTACATTGCATGATGCATCCAATCGAGAAGTCTGTGGACTGTGGATGTAGTATCGGTGTAGGTGTGTGGTCCAGTAGGCCTTAGCTCTGGCTAGGCTCATCTCTTTGTCACTGCCAATGCTTTGCGCATAAAAGCACGTGACTTATTACCTCCCCTTTGTCATTGTCCAAGTAGTGATATCAACCGAATAACCATAAGAATTTGACGGGACCCAGCAGCAGGGACAGGTGGCTGTGCCGCTTTGTGGAGGATAATATGACAAGGAACTCGATCAAGATGTGTGAATAGACTTATTCTCCTTGACTTAAGAAAAGAAAAGAAAAGAAATCTATTGGTTATTTTCTTGTGCATCTGTGTGGGTGACATTGCCCTTGAAACTTCAAACTGTATGTTGTAGACTTTAGTGTCACTGTTACCCCTTTCCCGACAGTAGTATTCGGTAAAATTGTAATGTCTCTTCTAGGACTATAATGCCCCCAGAGAGATCCATGCATGTTGCTGTCTGCAACAGTCTTTGTGTAATGGCTCTATCAACCTTCCTTTTCTTTTCTTTTTGGATATATGGGAGCCACACAGTTTCATGAATATATATATATGGAGTATATGTACATATGGTCAGAGACCGCTATTTTATTTCCGGCAATTAGTGAATGGTGGTAGCTAGCGACCCCTCTTTTTTTTCCTTACAAAAAATTCACAAGAAATCAAAATCAGATTACTTAATTTCCTATGCATAGGCATATATGCGCTTTTTCTATAAATAAAACATCAAGAGTTGGAACTATATATATGATCGCTGTTTCATAAATTCTGCTTGGAGTTTATGTTTCAGTTGGGAACTATTTTGTGTTTGATCCAGGAACTTATATCCATTTTTCTAGTATATAGAACTATATACCAACTGTGTTAAAAAAACTGGAGTATTTACATGAAGTGGAATATAAATAACCATGGTTGGTTTATTAGCTTTTGTGATAACTGATTAATACACAATATCTCATGGCCAAAACGCCTCTTTCTTGAGGAAAAACGATTATCAAGCTTGGTTGGCAACCAAGATATAATTTAATAATATGGGAGGTTTTGGCCCATCATGGGATGAAGAAATAGGTAGTGCTTTTTAGGATCCATATACATCTCCAAGTCTTTCTTTTTTTCAAACCATGTGCATGTTCTGGGGACTTCAGGATTTGCAAATCTTGCTGTTCATGTGAAATTATAATCAGTGAATTACATCAAATATATATGGAATTGAAACAACCACTGCTACAGCAAGGTAATCACCACCGGCTCTAGACCCCCCCGGTTTTGGCCCTTGTTGGTAAAAGTCGTTAGTGATAGTCTACGATATTGCGGCTGGTTTATCACTTGCTGTAGTACTGTTGATTACTGCCGGGCCGACGTAGTACTGTTGATTACTGCCGGGCCGACGTACCATCCGTCAGTGATGATTACATGATAAATCTCTCTATTTCAATGTATTTCGACAGAGTACAGCATTCTTGTATTATAACGCTGAAGTTATGAAAGATCACACGATGCATATTATAGGAAACAATAATGTCTACTATATATAATAGCCATATACATATGATTATTATGAACATTTTCATCTTTCAATATAATTTTCAAAATGATAGATATAGTTCAACATTAGCCTTAATTTGTTGTTGCCAAAGGATTTTTAGGTAATTTAAACCAAATTTCTATTCACTAGCATACACTTCGTGGAATCATATTCTTGTTTTGTACCTTTTTTATATGTTATGTTAAAATGAAATGTGACAATTCTTCAAAAAAAAATTGAAAGACATAATGGAACAAATATTAGGCGGATCCAAAGGCATGGATGAAACATTTAGAGATTATGCCACTTTGAAATTTGTTTATTTTCATACTGTAAGAGATCAGAACTATGAAATTTGAAACCTTATGTAGTTTTTTTTATACTTGTATTGTTTTTCTAATTAAATAGTTTTTCAACTATTCATTTGTTAGGCAATATACGTGTAATAGAACCACCCAATTTATAAAAGTATAAGTGCAAAAACTGCTCGCTAAACAAGCAATTAGCACACTTAAGCCCTTATAAACACGGTAGTCCGGAAATCTCGAAGGATTTCAAAACCAAACATCAACAACCAAGATCATACAGAGTTTAGCGATCGCCAATCATATGTTACAACAGTTTGCAAACAATCCGATTACATTAGAGTCGCAAATAAGTTATTACAAACCGAGTCTTCAAAATATGTACCTAATGTATCGAAACCCATGACTTACCCAAGTAATATTTTGTAGATTACATAGTGTCCGAGATATCTAAACAATGCACTACTACAAAATCTTTTAACTGTGGCGGGCAAAAATGATTTATCGTGGCGGTTTTGGCAACAACCTTGGTGCAAAGGACACCGTAAATCATTTTTTTACCGAGGCGGTTGGAGCGCCCGCCACCGTAAATCAATTTAAAAAATAAAAAAGATAGGCCGCCATGTTTCGGAGTCACCAACGTGCTCACCTGCTACGCGTACCAACACTGCAGCACCTGCTATCGCCGATGAGCAGCGCTGGCGCCTTCGCCTCGCGCCGCGCCCTTGAATGGAAGGAGCCGCTGTTGCCGCTGTGGGTGGGAGAGAGGGATGTGCCGCTGCCATTGTGTGTGGAGGAAAGGGAGCCGCCACCACTGGGAGGGAGAGGAAAGGCTTCCATCGGATCTCGCCAATCCGCTGGAGACCGGATCTTGCCAGGGAGGCACACTCGCGCCATCACTGTTGGTGGGGGAGTGGTAGGTTCCACAACCATTGTTGACGGCTGTTAAGAACCAAGTTTACGCATCAACTAACTCTCAAAAGATGCACATTTGCGATCACCAATGTTGACTTAGGGTTTACACTGACGGAGTTCCACGAGTTTTGGTGAATCCATGTTTCTACAGGTACATAACGGAAAAGCTATCAAAAAGGACCAATATGACAGATTACAAGCACCTCAAATGATGAATTGGAATGCACCATTGCGAAGAGCTCGTCGAGACGATCGCAACAGACATATCATTTGTCTTTTTTGGAGTTCCGGATGAAAAGATATCAATTCCACGACGGGGGCTGCACTAGAAGACTCCAGATGACGCGAGAAGACACCACGCCGAAGCGGACCGCAAATGGACCCGGAGTGGGACCGGCTGGTCCCACCCTAGACCGGCCGGTTTGGCCCAGTCTCGGTTCGTGGCCCGCTTCGACCCACATGCTCCACCGCCTTAGGGTTTCAATCTCAGCCGTCCGCCAAAGTCGGTTTGATCCAAGGGCTCACGTTCATCCCACCGGGCTATAAAAGGAGGGTAGGACCCCCCGGGGAGGCACATATTCATTTGCTATTCTCTGAAACCCTAATTGAGAGGTGTCCCTTGAATAGATAACCTCTCGGGGCCAGCCATCAAGAGAAGATTAGTCCTCTCTAGGATCTAGTCTTCTAGATAATAGTGAGATGGAGAGTGAGGGAAGAGTTGGGAGGAGGTGCCGGCCTATCGGTGCCCTCTCTCCGGCTTGTACATTGGTGGGATCAAGCTCTACTTGAGCTTGCTCCTGGGATGTCTCTGGTGATCAACTTCTGATGCAAGTAAGTTCTATGTCTATATTGTTTATCTGGATCACGACTCTCTTTGAGTGCTTTATTCTCTTCCTAGGGGGGTAGAGTATTATCGTAGGTGTAAGCATGGTGCTTAGGCTTAGGATAATCGTGGATGCACCCTATATTCCGGTGGTGGTTGGGAGTGATAGTCCTATTGTCCACCTTCCGTCTGTAGGCCAAGTAGGACGCGGTTGCTAAGGAGATCAACATCCTATATCGGTGTCCCTCCTTATGTAATGTCCCCAGTTAGCGGAACGAAACCTGGAATATTTCTAGGATAAAGGCTACAATGGTATCCGTGCGCTTGCAGATTATTCAGTGGGGCGTTAACAGATATCAACAGCCGTGGATGGGGAGATCGAGGGAGCTGCTGCCCGGGAGGGAGAGGAAGGGCCGCCACCAGATCCCACTGTGTCGATGCCAGATCTGGCCGGGGAGGCACTCACTATGCCGTCGGGACGACCCACTTGAGCATGACCGTTAGGGAGCCCCGATCTGCTGCCGGGATAGCCCCTGTGCACATGACCGCTGGCAGAAGAGCCCTAGGAGCACACACGGCAGTCAGGAGAGCCACCTGCACGCGTCGGCAAACCTGCCGCCGGTGTCACCCCCACGCGCCATTAAGAATTGAGAGAAGATATAGAGGCTTGGTTCATACTTGAGAAAGAGATAGATAGCTGAGGAGTCTCCAAACCCTAACTTCCATATATACGTGGGCACAAATAATAGGACTCTTGTGCCTTTTGGATCTCGGGCCTTATAAAACGAGGCGGGCCTTTCACCTCCAAAAATTAAGGCATTTTAGAGGCGGTTGCCTTATAAGGCCCGCCTCCATAAATATATTTTAGGTGGTGGTTGTTTTTGTAACCACCTTTGTAAATTAATTTTGTAGGTGGTTAGTTGTGACTGTCTTGATTAATGAAAAAGGACCGCCTTCATTAATCATGACATTAACCGAGGTGGTTGTTTTTTAATTGCATGGGTTAATAAAAACCCACCATCTTGCAAAATCATTCCTATAGTAGTGATGGATACTTAAATTCCCGCCTCTCTAAAAAAGAAAAAGAAAAGTGATGAATAAGATAGCTTATGTTTTATTGCCAAGTTTTTCAAGTTTCAAAAAGAGATATGTTTTTAAGGAGCATAGTAGAATTTGGTGTCACCACCAATCACCAAATATCCACCATATATCCATACATATACACATCTTGATTTGATCCCATGACGTTTCTCTTTGGATCCATTGTTTGACTTTACAATATATGCATTGTGAGTACATTCTTCTATGTTTTCCACTCCTATTAGCTTCATATAAGTCTTAGCTGTAGGAAAAAAGGCATAACATCATTATTGCCTTAGTAAGGATCCACAAATACCACATACGATGAGAGACTTGAGAGAGTCATTCAATGAAATCTCTGATTTTTATTTTAAAAATGTATAAAAACTCTAGAGCAATAGTTGAGTAAAGAACTTGAGATATAGTGATTGACTCAATATTTCTATCTTTCAATTGTTCAAGACCCAAGCAAAGGCTAAGAAACCCTATGGTTGAAGGTAACAAAGGTTAGTTTTAAAGTTAGATCAATTGACTCTAATCATAAGAAAAATTCTTATGTGAACATATATAGGTATACTTTTAAGGAACTACTACAATATTTTCACTAATTTATAAATCTCTTGATCTATTGTTGGGTTTAGCTTTGCTCAAGGACAAGCAAATGTTAAGCTTAGGGAAAATGTTGATAGTTTAACAGTTAATAATTTATGAAAAAGGGCATAAAAAGAATCACCAGCATAGGCTTAGGTTTTAAACTAACATATAACTCCATGAGTATTGGGAAATTTGTGTTTCAATAGGGTTTAATCTGAAAATACACAAAGTGGACCTACATGTCAAGCTTAATCATGATATTGCATAGCGATATCAACTCTAGAAGGTTTCAGTGAACACCAGAGACCACCACGCCAAGGTAGAGAGGGATAGGCTACTAGGTGGGGCCAACCGGACCCACATACAGGCCAGTCGGCCCCTGGCCCCCTCCGTTAGTCCCGGCGTCACTATGTTGGTTCCACCGCCTTAAGGCAACACCTTCATTTGAAGTCAGAAGATCAGCCATTGCTCAAGGTTAGTTTTGATCTGAGGACTCCTATTCATTGTCCCAGCCTATATAAGCAGCCTAAGACCCCCTACCGGCCTAGAGGCAACACCTTCATTTGAAGTCAGATCGTTAGCCAAAACCTCTAATCTCCAGCGCTCCACCTTCTAGGGTATATATAGCTAGCCGAGATGATAAATTCTCTAAAGATGGCATTGTTGAAATCATCTCTATTTTCAAAAATCATGTGTAGTGGGCTAAGGTTCAGATCTTAGATGATTGAAATGGTCTACCAATAATCTTTGCTGAAGGGACACTCAAAGAAAAGGTGGAAGTAGGATTCTTGATAGTTGAGGTTGCATAAAACACAAGTAGTAATCCGGTGTTTTTCCTTCTAAGCAGGATTTTTGGTGCTTAAACTGTCTCTAAGAAAAAGCCAAAAGAACTTATGTTTACCTATGTTACTAGATGCCCAAAGGCACCTGAAGAGGGGTGAGGGTATTTTTTCACCCATGAAGATCTTGTAGCACTTTTTGCTACTGTATCTATTGGATACCAAGGGTAATTCTAGGAGTCTTTAGCACTGTCATCCTAGTTAAGTTTTTGCAAAATGTTGTCAATTTCTTGTAATTGGTCGGCTGCTTAGGGAGATAGGGGAAGATAGAAGATCCTTTCAACCTCCTGTTCTAGGAAGAATTTTAGGGAACATTTTGATTTTTGTATAGAAAGAAAACATCTGGAAGAATATGTCTTTGAGGGCTTGATCTAGCTAAGGGTCATTCCAAAAGACAATTGAATTGCATTGCCTTTGTTAGGAGTGCAGTTTGATATGGACTAAAATTCGCTAAAGAGTTTCAACACTTCCTTCCACCAAAAGGAACCAACCAAGCTTCTTGCCTAAGGAGGTGTCTGATGATTTGAATAAAGTTCCTCCCATATTAAGGACACTCAGGGTAGATCAACATTATTATAGAAATTGTCTAGATACTTCATTAGAAGAGCAGAATTTTGAATTTGGATATCAATGATGCCAAGGCCACCTTGGTCTTTGGGTTTGCAGTCATCTTCCCAAGCAGCTAGGCTGCTGCCTTTTCTATTGATGTCTCTCTTACTTCATAGATAATGCTTCCTCTAAAAATGTCAATCTATTTGACAACCTATGGAGGTAGGCAGAGTTGTAAAAACTAAATTGACAAGGGTTAGCCTTCCTTAGTAAGATAGAAACTTGTTGACTCCAGAGAGTCTCTTTTCAATTCTTGATAGAAGGGGGTGTACTCTAGAAAGGTAGGTCTGGTGGTACCAATTAAGAGGTAAACCCAAATGGAGAAAAGACATTGTAACTACTGAGCTGCCAAAGGTGATTGCCAAGTGAATAGCTTTGACATTCCATAGCACCCATTTTTAGAACAAAACCAGATACACACTATATGTGAGCCTAGGAAGTTAAATCTCACATATAGCCATAAGGGGGTAATATCAAAAGATAATGCTCTCTCGCCCTATAACGGGTTGCTAAAAAGCAAGTTTTATCCTTCATTGCATAGATCCATTAATCAAGATCAATCCATCTTTTATTGAATAAATGCACTAGCAAAGAGTCTATCCACATGCAAGTATCCAACAGATACCAAGGTAAAGGTAACAATAACTACGAAATACTTATGAGCAACAAGGAGACACATGCATATGTTTTCATGATTAAAGTGAATAGGTGCAAGGAAAACCCGTACTATACTTGCCTTAAACTTGGATCCAATCTCCATGATCTTATCCTTCAAAAGATCTTCTCCTTGAACATTACATAAATCTCACCGATTGGATATGATCATCACAGCAACAACATGCATTCCAAAGAGCAATCATGCATAGCAAATAAGGTTATAATTAGAACAGTACACCAACAAAAATAAAATAAATATAAAAGTTTATAAAATAGATCTACGCATTGCTTGGATCACATAGACGTTTGGATCATGGAAATCGATCTAAAACGGAGAAGTTATGAATTAAACAAGATTTTCTTTTATAGAATACTAGATTAAATCTAACTTCAAAATTTAAAGATTGAAAACATGATTAAAAGTGTCTCTAACATGTAGGTTACATCGTTATGAATCTAACACAACTTCAACGGATCAAATCAGGGATGAAACGGAGATTTTATAAGCAAAATAAACCAGTGGTAGATTTGTAAATAGCTGAATCTATTTTTTGATTTAAAATAAAAGGAAATCGGATTTAAAAACCAGAGGAGGACTGCAGTTTCTAATATGAAAAGGCAGAGGGTTTCTTTTGCTAATCTGGCTGACAAAGGGGTATCGGTCACTGTGAGCCGTTGGATCATGGATTAATGGCCAGGATTAGATGATAGGGGAGAAAAGAAGGTGGCCGGCCGGCCACAGTGCCACTGGTGAGTGTCGGCCACGGCTAGCGATGCGGAGCTTGCCGAGAAGATGATTTTGAGCTCAGTTTCACATGGGAATTGGACGGAGATCAAGCGGAGGCGAGCGCGAACTCACCAAAGGTGTAATCGACAACGTAGAGCGGTTGCAGAGGGCTGGTGGTGTGCGATGGCGGTTGACGAGCTCCTATAAACATCCAGCAAGGATTACTGAGCAAACCGGAGCGACAGCAAGAAAGAGAAGGGACCCAGTGGCTTCGAGATCTCGAGACGAAGTGTGTCTTGCAGCTTATGGTGGCAGAGGGTCGGCAAAACGATGAAGCAACGATGACTCGGTGGCTAGGGCTTCTGGGGCCTCGGCAAACTCGAACAGAGGCGTTGACTTTGCTCTAGGGTAGGGTAGGGAGGTGGGGCATGGGTCTGGCCATTATTTAATTATGGGGCGGGAGCTAGGCACGTATGCTTGTACGTGAGCAATCAGCGAGGAGGTGGACTTCCGGGATGACCAGGAGTACGGCTAGACTCCATCTCCAGGTAGAAGACATCGCCGACGGGTAGGGCCACGGTATCAGCGAGACAAGGGGAGGAAAGCTAGCATTGCGCAGTTGCTGGGCTGGCTGACGGTCGTGCAGCCACGCGTGAGAGAAAGGGAGGGGAAGGCTCGTGTGGTGGGCTCGCCCACCTAGGCCAGTGTGTGCTGCTGCGGCTACATTCGGCAGGTCCAAGAGGAGAAATGGAGGGAGTGGGAGCGGGCCTGAGTGGGCCGCAAAAGAAGAGGAAAGGAGGGAGTCGACTTGGCGGAGAGATCAGCACTAAGCACAAAAAGAAGAGGTGAAGTGGGTCACCTTGTTTGATTCCTCCTAAGCAATTGAATGATTTTTTTGGGATGCCATTGAGAAACTAATGAGGAACCTAATCCAAGAATATTTGGATCCAACCAATCCACTTTTCAGAGAATCCATTGTATCTTAGGACCTAAAGGATGGCTTAGTGCTCTACTTTATCAAAAGCCTTTTTAACTAGATGAAAAATTAGAAGTCACGATTTAGAGGTTTTTAGAAAGTCTAAATCACCCGTCTTTGACATCACAGTCCCCTTAGTGCCTTCATCTTGTTTGAATTCAATAAATCTTTGCTCTCTAGTGCTCTGCATCAGTAGTCTTTGTCTCCACCACCTTTGCTTCATGTGAATAAAGAGATCACGACTATCGAAGAACAAGTGTGGGGATCATGTGACCTCCTAGGTGCAAATAGTGCGATGAGTGGCACAACTGCATTATACACAAGTAGAAGAGATCACCACCAAATTTCTACACAAAAGCGGATGAGGATGGTTCGGTCGACCTTCCTACAGGTAGACTGACTTGCTCTCCTCATCTCAAGCTCCTATCACTTCATCACACTTGTTTGGACTCCCTGTGCTCAGTGTTCCTTTGTTCCTATGAGTTTAAAAATTTTCTTTACATGGAAAGCAAACCAAACCCCTGAATTAAAATCATGACAAACTATAAACCTGACTTTATGAAGGTTGGTACGCATGAACTTTATTCCTAGCTCATATTCTTGATGCTTGTGCAAAATTTCTCCATTAGAAAACATGTCAACTAAGTTGTTGTGAATTGAGAAATGATCATCATCTTGCTTGGTATAATTTGTTTTAGAAGGATTGTGCTAAAATATATGTGTGCCCAAAATATGTGAATCTAGATGCAAAGAAGCGGATGGAAACAAGTGGGTCCCTCAGAAGGTTTTGGGGGATTTCTACTTATATAAGGTTGAATATAGGATCTTTGCTTCAAGCCGAACAAATGAGGACACCCATTGCACAAGATTAAATGTGTCGATCTTGTAACCTAGGACACCTATGCGTACGCCTATGTTTACTGATGATGATGAGCTAGGCTAATTAAGATCTTGTAAGTTCTAACACTTCATTCGCAATTGTATTGGATCACTTGAAAAGTTAATGGAGTGTGTTAGATTTTTAGAATCAATCTATTCTAGATGAGATGAAGCATTGTGAGTCTATCCAACAAATTTAGTTGAATGTTTTTATTTCTCGTATTAGTACTAATTATAATTAGTTTATGAAGAATGACGTCGTGATGAATCATCTCATTTATTTTGTGAACCAAACAAAAAATTAACGAAGAACAGACTATCTCATTCCACAGACTAAACATCTTATAATAACGGAAATAGTTTGTGCACATACAGGCTACCGCATCTCACTCTATCGATTACATGTACGGGCCACACAAACAATTACACGAAAAATAATCATGCATCGTCAAAGTTGACAGGATGAAACACTTCTTTGTGTTGTTCTTTTTTGTTAGATTGGATAAAACACCCTTTCAACAAACGTGCGCATATATACAAGTCATCAGAAGTGATGTCCACCCCGTTCTAACAGTGTTTCCGTCGCGGGAATTCATTACGCGTGTGGGCCCATAGCTCTGAGCGAACGGCAGCCACCAAAATTGTGAATAAAGAAAATCCGCGGCCATCAAGCGCTGAGGCTCCGACAACACATTGGGATAGCGACGTCTCCTTGGGACTAGGGTCCACTGTTCTGTCAGCAAAGCAACAGACCAAAAAGAAGCTACAGTAGCCTCTTTTAACAGAGCTATCGAAATCAGTGCCCAGAACTGGATGAGAGGAGAACAGAAACTCGGAAAGCAATAAAAAGAATCAGACGAGCTACCAATAATGTATCGTATTGTATTAAAAAAAAAACTGCACAGTGCCGGGTTTGCTGTGAGCAAAGGCATGCGATAACAACGAACAAATAAGTACACAAAAAATGGACTGACTGGAAGAAGTATTCAGTGTGTACACATAAACGGCCCAACTGTAATTAGGAGAACGATATATAGGAATGGAATTTACTAAAATGTGCGTGAGTTTACATAGTTTTGAGCAATGTTTTAGTTAAGGCACTCAGTGAATAATTTCTCTATATCCCTTCAGTTTAATTACATCGATTTATTATGAGCAACAGAAAAGAACTTCTAACGGATCTATCAATATATATCACTTTGATCTCTGTTCATGACTGCAGAAATCCTATTTATTTGGATAATAGATCCTCAAAATTTTATTTTGAAAATTGTCATTTCCTAAAAAAATCTTTTATAGCTTAAAACACTATATAGTGTGTATTTTGAGAAATATGTATATCTAGTTCCAAAATGTCATCTATCAAACTAAATGATGGGTTCAAAATTTTCAAATTAAATGATGGGTTTATTTTTGAATGGTGACCGGCTAGTTTAGCACTCTCAGCGGCACCCTCGCGGTGCGAGTTCGAGCCCCAAGTATAGCACCCGCTCGTTGTTTTCGGGGATTTTTCTCCAAGGGAGGTAAAAAAAAAAACTCCCTCATCTGTCCCGCGTTTCTCAAAGCACAGGTACAAAGGACCAGCCCACTCATAGGGTAACGGGCGCTGTGTGAGGACGGGGCATGGGGTTCAGGGGTTTTCTCGACCTATGTGAGAGGTATTCTAACTTAAGCACAAAGTTGTGGGGGTTGTCTGCCCACCGCAGACCGAGTTTTTACTATTACATCTATTTTGAATCACAAGCAATACAAGATATGTAAAATGCTTCCAACCATCCATCCTAAATTACAGGTTATTCTAATTTTCTTGAGAGTCAAACTATCTTAAGTTTGATCAAAATTATAGAGAGATTTGCAAAGATTTATGCCATCAAATAGGTATACCATAAAAATATAACTACAGTAATAAAGAATCTAATACTAATTGTTTGATATCATAAATGTTATTATTTCATTATATAAATTTGATTAATTTTAAGATGCTTGGACTTGCCAAGAAAGTTAGAATAACTTACAATTTGGAATGGAGAGAATATAACACAGAGTCTGCAACTAGGTTTGTTTTCTTGAAATGTAGTGCCCTTTAAAATACCTAAAAATTTGTAAATGATGAAAAAATAATGGTCACAATATCACGAAACATATTAGACAAAATTAATCAGTGATCGAGGTCTAGCTTGTGTGTTCACTTTAGCAAAGATTATTATTTTTACGAAAGGGGACCCCGCCTCGAGCAAAACTTGTGAATGAGCTTTCATTCAGTGGTACCGCATTGATGTGGACATGACTTTGAGCCTATCGCTCTAAAATACAAACCCAAAAAGAAGCAACTCTGATTTAGTTCTCCGTCAACGTATTTAAGTTTCACCAAATTCATTGAAAAGAGTATAAACGTTTTCAATTTCAAATAGATATATATTATTAAATATTAATTTATAATTAATCTAACCATTCTTCATTTCGTGCCATCAATATTTAATTAACATATAAATTTGGTTAAAACTTGAGGTAGTTTGACTTACACTAGAAATGTATCTTTTTAGATGAAGTTAGCACTATTATATTGCATATATAGGTCATATTTAATGTTTTAAATATGTGAATATGTCATTTAGCAAATGGTGTAGGTCTGAAACACCGCTATAATGAGTTATATAGCTGCTAAATTATACATGAACATAAGATTTAAAACTTTAGCCCTATTTGAAAGAACTTTATATGGCAGCCTCTCCAACACCGTATTATGGAGTCCTATTTTTGTCTTTCAAAAACATAAGATTGTACACAGCTATGAGTAAGGTGCTGAGGCCTTTCAGGAAAAAAGTAATGACCTGACACTTTATACCGAGGACCATTATGAGGTATTGGCTTATTGTCGGCAGCTGATGGCAACAGAAGGTTATTAAATACGGTTCTCTTTGAGAGGACTTCTACGTGGCTTCTTCACCAATTTTTCAATCAAAAGCAGTACCAAACGAGCACATATAAAGAACGGCTTTTAATGCCAAGACCACAACAAAAATAGTGAAAGCCAAAACTGTTCTTTTCTCCGAAAACCTAAGCTACCAAAATGTGGCTGCTCCTGACTCAACCATTCTTAGAGAAGCCCAAGAGCCCATGTCCCTAATAACTTTCGCTAGGTTCTCTAACAATCTGCGGAATTCATAAAAGGTTGAAAGCTTGCGGGGTCTAATATTCAGAGTGTTAATTGGTTTCTAAAACGACAAAGACCTCGTGTATGGCAGCAGTTTGCCGTTGACTAGGAAACCTAGCTTAGCACAGATTTGTACGTAAAACATAAAACATAAATGCAAGAGAGATGATCTTGCATTGGCTGGCCGCTGGCAAACGTTCCTAATGCATTAATGGCGCTATAATTCATCCCCAAATTATGATCAGCGCAGCAGCTGACTGCCCCTAGCGCTAAGAATCAGTTCATGTGGGAATTATTAGACACTTTCCTCAGATGCAGTTTAGTTAACCATGAAAATCCGGCAACACCGCTGTGTCCGGTAGTGCAATATCACAAAATAACCTGCCATTTTTCAGAGATTAAACTGCATTTTGCTAGATTTCATTGTCTTTCGAAACAGGACTATGATTGGGCAAGGGGGCTTGGGAACATGATCTAGCAAATGGCAGTGGCAGGAGGACTGCACTGTACCGTGCCATGAACCTTTAGATAAAGATGCTGATCATCTATCTCATCTGATCATAATAATGCACTTGCATGCGCTGCCATCGATTAATTGGTCTGCTACTATGCTGCTTGGGGGAAAACCCCTTGTTGTACGTGGTTCTAATGGTGGTCAAACAGGAGCAGGTCGTTGTTATGGGCTAAACCTCGATTCTTACCTTAGTGGTCGGTAGCCAATAATTTAGGTCATGTACAGCAGAGTACTCAGTTCGATCCATGACTACCTCTTCCCCATCTGCTTGTACCAGTTCTACATGGACATATGCATAAAACTATTCATCTCTATCCACATTTCATGATTTTTAGGCTCGAAAGATGCCTTCTTAATATCTAAAGGCATTAGACAACATTTTAACATTGTATTTTTTCTCTACAATATAGAATAATGATAGGTTTCATGAAAAACTAGTCCACTCTATATATGTCTTTTTTTATGTACATAATCGATGAAGATGCATTATCAGATTATGAAGGGACAAGTCACATATGTGGCTATAAAAAAAATACACTATAAAGTGGCAAGACTTCGAGAAATACTTACAACGCAAGTGGTCCAATTAAAGACTTGTCCTCGTACAGTTGGTGGTGGGCATCTAAAGAGTAGACACATCCATTTATTGCATTGTTGGACAGCACCACAAGATTCGAGCATGTTTCTCGTAAGGACATCTAGCCTTGTTTAGATAGTAGACCCATGCATTTATTGCATTGCCATATGGCCATTAGTTATTTTTTAATTTTAATGCGACAGCACCACAAGATTCGAGTTTGTGGTATGTTTCATCTCGTGATTTACAAAACTATGGACATTTATATGCACTAGTACCATTTCCATTTCTGTTTATCAAAGAAATCACTAGCTAGCTTCTCATCACCAATGGCCGCCCTAGCTCTGTCATCTACAAAAGCTAGGGTCAGGCAGGCCAGTGGTGAGCTAGCTTGCCGTGCGTGAACTGAAGCCGCGTGCGGGCAGAGTTTATGGAGAACTGTTCCACGACTTGACATCCGTAACCGTAACAGGTTTTATAGTACTGTATTCCGTTTTGGCCAACGGATCGGACCGACGTCGTGCGCACGGGCGCACATGCACTTGGATGGATGTGCGCCAGGATGCAGGCGGGCGCAGATAGAGTTGCCAGCTCAGCAGCCATGTAACTTTCCTCCTATCGGAGATCGAGTGTATATTACAGTACTATAGGATCGATGATATTGTTGATGTAGTGTCCACACTTTGACAAATGGTTATAAAAATAAATTATACTGTTAAATTTAAAAATAGCTACATATTGTGAAATTATCTTTTTAAATAGATCTAGCAAGCTTCTTATTTTATATTCACACTCTCTATAAAATGTTATACACATTTTAAATTAAAGTAAGAAAGATTTGATTAAAAATAAAAAAGGCCAACAAATAAACTTGCATTTTTATTTTTTAATCAAGTAAATACCATTGTACCGTAATGTCCGATTGTCACACGTCAAATGACGGTGACGAATTACGCTGACGGGCCAAAAGAGGGACCCAAGAAAGACACGGACGCGGCTAGCAGGCCCCACGGCCTGCCCTAGGGGGGCGGCGTGGGGGTGCCGCATGAGGAGGGGGCGGCGGCTTCCCTAGCCGCCGCCACCCGCGCCACGCGCTTTGGGGAGCTGAGGGCTGCGCAGCCCCCCACCGTCGTCGCCGCCGTCGCCGCTAGTTACATTATTATTATTAATTAAAGAGTTAAGATTAGATAAACTGGAAAGTCCATGTTCGATAAGAACCGTCCCGTTAGAGTCCAATCGGGACTATAAATAATAGGGGATTGCAAACAGTTTAGATCAAGAAAGTAATTGGGGGTAATTCCCGTTATTCCAATCTCCCGCGCTCACGCCTTCTCTCTTCCTCCCCGCCGCACACGCACCCCGGGCCGCGCACCCGCCGCCACCACTCGCGCCAAGGCCGCCGCCGCCGCCAGCCCTAGGGCGCTGCCGCCCCCTCCTCCTCATCCCTCCTCTCTTCCCGATCCACTAGCTCAATGCATCCATCCTGGTGCGTCTGTTACAACTGGTATCAGATGACCAGGAGTAATCCATGGCTTCCATCACCATGGCTGCGTTCAAGAAGATCCTCGACACCTTCAGCAACACCTTCGATGAACACGTGGATGAAGTGCACCGCCGCCTCGATGATGGCAGCGATCGCCTTCGGATCGTGAGGAACACTGTGCTGCAAGGAACGGATCTACACCGACATCGCCGACCTCTCTAGCACCCATCAATGGCGCTGGCATAGATGGAAATTCATATATCATGTGAATTCAGGAGCTTCCCATGGCTACCCTGGCACCGGCATCAGCACTGTGCAAGCAGGCGCAGACAATAAAGGAGAAAGCAGAAAAGAAGATCATGGAACATGTTGTTACCGAGACTCCACTCTGGCGCCCACCATACAGCGTCAGCATGTTTGCGACGATGTATAACGGCGCTTTAGATCCATTGCCATGGATGTCTAGGATGCAGTTTCTGTTCTGCCTGTACAATTTCCCTAAGGAGGAAAAGATAACCTATGCAGCTTTTCATCTGACAGACATTGCATCTGCATGGTTTTTGAAAATTTCAGCAGTTAAGGCTATTGATGATTGGGAGCTATTCACGTGGATTTTTGACATGAATTTGGTCACCTTCGAAGCCTGAGTTTTCAGAATGGCTACGACAGGTTGACACAGTGGATGACTACATTCAGCGATTCAGTGGACGTGAAAATCAATCCACTAATGTTAGTAAGTTTGAGACTCCACATCTTTCTTTCTAGATTATCGCATGTACTGTGCCATCTTCTAGATTCATCTTCTCTGTCATCATTGGAGGCAGCCAAGCAGTTGGCTCTTGAGCTCGAGCAGCAGCAGGTACTTTCGCCATGGTATGTGAGGCGGGAAACACGAGCTTCCCTGACTTCAGTTTTATCAGTAGCTGATATCTCGGATTCAGACGCCACAGCATATGAGGCGGATGTTAGTGATAGTGACGACCAGCCAGATCGAGATATATGCTAGGTGATATTAGCATTATCGGCTCCGCAGTCAGGTGGTTGTTGACATTTTTAACATCACTTCGCGTTAAGTTGTCATCCCTAACATGATGCCAGAAATACTGGAAAAGAATCTACACTTGACTACTATAAAAATAATTCTATAGAATATATCCGCAAGCGCATAGATAATTCTTCGATTGTAGCATTTCACCTGGTAAGATTTCCCAAGTATCATTGATTTATTTTAGCCAAAAGGAAAACTTATTTATTGCGTTGGATTATCTTTAAAAGGGTAGAAAAAGAATTATAACTATGACTTTAAATGTGTAAACCTATAGTAATCAACCACTCTAATGCTTTAGCAGGGGTGAGTCAAGATAAACAATAAAGATAAAGATAAATATGATAAAAGAGAACTTTCCAGAGACAGAGATTAAAGACTCAACTAATATAATTTGGTTAGACAGAAGATTAGGCTAGAGTAAAGAACTTCTAAATTATCCCTAAATTATAAGTCTACAGATCACACCAATGTACACACTTTTATTTATAGTTTAACCAATTTAGAAAACAGCATAAGGAGCATCAACTAGGGAGGATATTGAGACATAAGTCAGCTCCTTCGCGACTGCGCTCTACTAGCCTACATGCGAGATGTTGAATACAGAGGACTCAATAGACCTGTACGTCTACGATCTACCACACTTTCCGGCACATCAAGATGCAATCATAGGTATATATGATATTTAAGCACCATGCTTACATAATACATACCACCTAACCCACTCGAGTATTGAATTAGACGCTTTACGAATATATGACTATAATTATCACCGATCATAACTATATCAAGAATGCAACTAGAGCAAACTAAGAACTTAATGAGTAGCAATATAGTTATTAAGAACAAAGTCATAAATGAGATACAAGATATAATTATCAATCTCCTGACTGCAGATCGGAAGCTCTGAGCGAAGCGCCCAACTCTACTTGAACCTTGCTAGCTAAACCTAATCTAGAACTTGAAGAACTAGAGCTCTAATTCTAATCTCTGGAAACCCTAGCTTCTAGTCTAATTTTGACAAATGAATTGAGGCAAATCCCTAATTGCTCCTGGGGTGTAGGCCCATATTTATAGCCCGGTGGAGGAAACGATGGCCGTTGGATCAAACCGACTTCATGTAGAGCCAAGATTGATCCTTAAAGGCGGTGGAGGAACACTCCAGAAGCTCGTGGAAGATCATGAAAGGGGTGTGTCGGGCGGCACCTGGCCCTAGGCCGGCCGCCCCCACTTGGTGGGCCTTATTGGTATTTCTTATGCACAATTAAAATATAAAAGATTCCACAAGCGCACAGAATACCATTGTAGCATTTTATCGGGAGTATTCTAGATATCGTTATTTATATTTTACCACTAGAAAACAATGGATAAAGATATTGATAGTTCACCATCATGTATCTACTAACTTAATACACCAACTAGACTAAAGTAGGGGTAAAGGTAAATGATAAAGATTGTAATTATGAATATATGACATCCACACACAGGAGAATTCTATGATAAATAGGTAGATAGCTAAAGTGAGAGGACAATGGGAAGAGTTCAAGGTTCCTAAATACTTCTCTATTACTGGGGTTCTATAATAACTGATTCTTGATAGGTAAAGCAATCACACAATAACACTTCGGGACATCAGAACACTAGTCACGGAAATATGTGAGAAAGGACTAGGAAGCTCCAACTACGGTCCCACAAAAACCAACCCTAACATGGTGGAATACGTGGGCCGTCAGGGTTGTCACCACCTAGGGCTACCACAACTATATGTTAGATTGGGTGCAACCTCAGATAACCTATAGTCTAGACTCCATGTCTACACTATCAATTACTACTCTAGTCACATATAATAATTAGAGCACCTAATACAAGCGGAGATCCTATGCTAAAGTATAACAACTATACTAACCAATCAAATGTAATGCATAAAAGTAAATAGAGAAGATAAAATATATTAAAGCATAAATCTTATAAGAATAGATACAAAGGCATACCAAATCTCTGAAGACTTCTCCAGATCCTGAGCGTAGCTCTGCTCTCTTTAACTCTCAACTAGAACTAATCTACTACATTGGAAAGTCTAGCCCTAATTCTCTAGAGGTGAGAGGTCATCCATTCGAGGGATGCCTCTACATCTTTATAATAATGTGGTGCCCCCAGGAAGGGGGCTCTGGCCCTGTATTTATAGCCCGGTGGGATGCACGATGGCCATTTGATTAAACCGACTTAAGGTATGGTGGATATTAACCCTCAAAGGCGGTGGATGAAGCTTCCAGAAGGGCGTAGGGTTTCATTTTAGGGGGAGGCCACCCGGTATTTCTCTTGGGGCCGGCCGGCCCACTACCTTTTCCTCTAGGCCTCCACTTCGTTGTGGTGTTTTCTTGATCCTTGTAGAGCCCAATGGTGTTTGTTTGCGTCACGGTTAAGTTTCGTTACTCTGTTTGATAGTTAGGCCATTTTCTGTGGTTTTCTGGAATAATCCCTGAAAATGATAATTCACTAAAACTCATGAAATTTGTCAAATAGAACCCTAGACTTCTCTATTTGCAAGTGTATTGATCATTTATCATGTTTATTGCACTGTTAAATGTTGACGCTATCCACTGTCAACAGGCCCCGCGCCTCCGCTTTGTTCTGGTGTCTTCTGGATCTTTTCTGAGTCTATTGATGATATTTTCCATCGCGGTTAAGTTTCATGCAAATCTTACAATTAAATCCTCCAATTTTGATATTTTCCATCGCGGTTAAGTTTCATGCAAATCTTACAATTAAATTCTCCAATTTTTCTTTTCTAGAATAATCCTACAGAAAATGTGAAATCACCAAAACTCATGGAAATTGTTAGTTAAAACCTCTATCTTTTTTAGTGGTGATATCCTTTATGTATTTAGTTGATGGTTAAAAATGATTGTTATCTACTGTCAACAGTGGCACAGACCTCGACTTACTGGCCACTCTATGTTAGACAAAACTAGATGACAGAGAGCTATAGGCGATCAGTGCCATCATTAGAGTCCATAGAGCAGCACCTACTTGGTCGATACATGATGGGGTTATTTACTATGATGATCGCTTTTTACATTCCAGCTACATCCTCACTGCTTCAGGTGATATTTGCAGTATTTGGATTATTTTTCTCAGAGCAGTTAGTAGTGGGATTTCATTTGCCTACCTTGACGCCATCTGTTCAGACTTTCCCCTCTAGCATCCTATTTTTGCAGTAGTGGCCAACCCATGAGACAGATGAAGGCACAACTATTTTCTGTGATGACAATGGCTAATTTATCATTCAGGTGGACAGAGTCATGATGGGATTAGCAGAGGATGGAGTACATATGGTGTCTCCCAGAGACTACACTTTAGGGGATCTTCTTTTTAGTGAGATGCATCACTTCTACGTAGCACCAGCGGTAGTGGTCAACTCGGCTATGTGTAGGCATATTAAAGGATGGGTGGATGTGGGACAGCCATATGAGATTGCAAGTCCACCAAAGATGATGCAAAATCTATACTTGTCTGGTGTTCTTTCTGATCCGAGCCTTGGCAAAGGCAGAATCAATACAGTTGGGAGCTTTGGTGGGTTCGAAAAGTATGTCAGTAGCTGCTGTGGAAATCTCGAATATTGTTTCTTCTTCACGGCAAACAATGATGCATGTTCTAGGTGAGCTTTGGGGCACTTCCTTCTTCAGTTGTGGAGCAAAATCTAGAGCAGCAACCAACTCCCTTGTGGCACAGCTGATTGGACTGAGATTCAGCATGAGAACGCGCTGATCGGAGAAAGAAGAGTTATGTCACACATCGAATGACGACGGTGACAAATTACAGAGCTGACGGGTCAAAAGAGGGGTCCAAGGAGGACACGGACGCCACTAGCGAGCCCCACGGCCGACCCTAGGAAGGGGCGACATGGGGGCACCGCATGAGGAGGGGGCGGCGGCTACCATAGCCGCCGCCACCACATGCCGCTTATTTGGGGGGAGGCCTGGGGGGCCCGCGGCCCCCTACCCGTCGCCGCCACCGTCCACCTTTGCCAGTTACCTTATTATTAATAATAATTAAATAATTCAAATTAGATAAACTAGAAAGTCAATGTTTGATAAAGACTTTCCTGTTAGAGTCCAATCGGGACTACAAATAATAGGGGATTGTAATCGGTTTGGATCAAGAAAGTAATTGAGGTAACTCCTTTATTCCAATCTCCTGCGCTCACGCCTTCTTGTCGGTGTTTAGCTACCGATAGCCTACCATGGGGTTCCCGTAGTAGGTGATTCGGATCTCGGCGAATACTAGAACTCGGCGGTTGCGCAAGAGACACTCGGTTTATCCTGGTTCGAGCCCTTGTCGTCGAGTAAAAGCTCTACTCCAGTCGGTCTTGGCATTTTGCATTGGATTGATGTATGAACGTTTGTTGTTCTCGCTTGTTACAAAAGGGTGCTCTGGCTCCTTTTTATGAGAGAAAAGAGCCAGAGCTTTGGTTCTAATCCTAGTCGGACTTAGTAGAGAGAGAGTTCTGTTCCTATTACAGAAGTTACTTTCTAACCGTCTAACTAGGTCAGGATGTCTTCTACTTGGAATCGGTCCCTCTGTTTCTGTCTTGTAGGTCCGTCTTATCGGGAGTCACGTTGATGGGGAACCGTCTTGGTCCTGCATCGACAAGCCCCCGAGCATTTTAAAGTTGAACTCTAGAGACGACTTGTATCGTGAGTGATGCTTTGAAGTGGTCTTTCTTGAATTTTCTTCTCCTCTTTGTTGTGCACCGTAGGTGCACTCATTGAGTGTAGCCCCCGAGCCTCTTGCTATTTATTTATAAGTAGCTGGTGGGTCTTGGAAAATTTAGAAAAAAGTTGAGGGTGTATACCCTGTAGCCCCCGAGCCTTTGTCCGAGTTCTTTTTCTTAAAAGTAGTCGGATGATGGCTTCAAGTTGTCGTGTGTTCATAGGTGCACTCATTGAGTGTAGCCCCCGAGCCTCTTGCTTTTTGGGACAAAGAGCTGGAGGGTCTTGAGTAGCATGATGGCTTTGAAATTGTAGCCCCCGAGCCCAAATTCCTTTCCTTAAAAGTAGTCGGGTGGTGGCTTCTGGTTGTCGTGCGCCCATAGGTGCACTCAATGAGTGTAGCCCCCGAGCCTCTTGCTTTTTGAAGACAAAGAGTTGGAGGATCTTGAATAGAAATAATGTCTTGAAATTGTAGCCCCTGAGCCTTTATCCGGGTTCTTGGTGGTTTGCTCTTTTATTGTGGCTTTTATGTCTTCCTCTTTATGGCTGGGCGTTGGCAGCTAGTGCAGTAAAGGCTATATGCTTTTACTGTAATGGGATATTCTCCGGATATGCTCCCTTACTGCACTATTTACTGTCCTCTTTTAAGTCTTGCCAATGTCTTTCTGTCTTGGTGAACTTGGTCCATGTATGCCAATCTTGTCCTATAAATAGGTCTTCTTTCTTCCTGGTCTTTCAGAGTCTTGAAGTTTGTTGCCTTTTGTTCTTATGAGAATGATTGTTTACGAGATGGATCAGCCCCTGGGCTTCTTTCTTTTCCTTCCAGTATGGTCTTTTTAGTGGGTAGAAGAATTCTTGAGATAGGGATTAGGGGCAGACTAATCCTGGAGTAGCATTGTGATTGGAGGCTTGTTCTGGTAGGTAGAAGAAGTCTTGAGATGTGCCTTGTGCTGGGCCATTTTGTAGTCTCAGTTCTTCTTTTCCACTCTGCCAGACATATGCTCTGCGTGGGAGGGTTGCCGATCCGCGCTGTCCTCTAGCTGTGCGGTGCAAAGCAGCGACCGGCCAACGTAGAGCTGGAGCCCTCTTGTTCACATGGGGTCCGATTCAACTTGTGGCTAGAGAGGCCCGATGTGATGCTTGAGAAGTCAGTCCTACTTTTGGTGATCTTGGATGCACCGTATTGGTGTATCTAGGTTGCTTTGGATCCGCTCGGCCCGGACCGTCTCGGAGGTAGTGCAGGTCGGCAACGGCTATCACCTTGGTTGTCCGGGGGTTCTCACGTGTAGTTGTTTTCTATGGCGTAATTCCACTTTGGGTTCCTTGTAGTCGTTTGCTTTAGTTTTCTTCTGAATTCGATGGGTCTTGTAAGACTTGTATCCTTGTATTTTGATGAGAATATGAATTATTATATGGATCTAAGTTCTTTGGAACTGTATCTGTTGGACGTCTGCCTTCGAGCCGACTTGTTTTTGATAACGTCTGGTTGTTCTGTCTCTAAGCTGACTTGTTGTTGGTAAGCCTAGCTGTCAGCCTCCGAGCCAACTTATTTTTTGTTACCATCGTTGTAACGGTTCAGAATGTTACCATTGGCCAGTGACGGGATAGAGACCGTTATCCCGGATTTTACTGGGCCTTTCCGTTATTATGCCATGTATCCGTTGGTCTTTTACCGTTGTTTTGTTGAATGGGCCCTAAGCCAGGCCCTTCTTACTTCTTATAAATTGGTGGTTTGGGGTAACTGTTCTTCTCCTTCGCTCCGCCTTCGCATCCTGAAACCTTAGAAAAAATCCCCAATTTTGCTTGCTTGTCTTTGCTTCCTCCTCCTTCCATTGCTCTTGTGGTTTTGGCCATTGTATGGGGAGGAAGAAGACTTCGAGCAAGAAACCTGTTGCTGACAAGCCTGTTCTTGAGGAGGAGGTTGACGAGCAGCTGAATCCTGAGTACGCCACGATGAAGATGACGGCAAAGTCATTCCCTGCTCCGACTACCTAGGAGAAGCACCTAGTTGAGTTGGAGGAGTGGGGGATGATTCAGTCTAAGGAGCTGGCTGGGTGGTCTATGCCTGGTAAGCATCGAGTCCCTGTTCCTCGCCCAGGCGAAATTGTTCTTTTTTTCCTTTGTCCGCGCCGGTCTTTGCCTTCCGGCATGTACTTTCCTTCATAATTTCCTTCATTTTTTCTGTGTCTCCCTTCATGATCTCACTCCCAATGGGATCCTTCATCTCTCTGTTTTTGTTCATTTTTGTGAAACTTTTCTTGGCATCCCTCCTTCCTTGAATCTATTTCGTTTCCTTTTCCACCTTAAACCGCAGCGTCGCTTGGATTGCATTCATGCCCTTGGTGGGTGCGGGATCCAATTCCGGCAGGGGCGTAAGTCGAGTCATTTCTTCGAGTACGATCTCATTGAGTCCGTGAAGGATTGGCGTTCCGAGTGGTTTTATGCTGGCAATCTTGTTGGCGTAGCTGCCCCAGCTCTTACAACCTTTTCTGGAGTTCCACCAGTTCCTAATGATCGGTGGGAGAAAGAACAGCTTAGCGCTGCCAAGTTGTCTCTGCTTCAGCCGCTTTTCGATAGGATTAGTTACTTGAAGCAGAACGGTTTATCTGGCTTTGCTATAGTAGCTAGTTATCTTCGTCGCCGAGTACAGCCATTGAAGGCTCGGGAGCATTTTGGCTTCGAGTACTCTGGTGCCGAAGATCCCTTTCGGATGGTGGCTACCACCGAGTTGTCTGAGGATGAGGTGTTTCTGCGCCTCAAGAGAATTTTGAAGGGTGCAGTGGTGGTTCCGACGACCAAGTTTGAGTACTCTGCTGGGAATCCTCCCCCTGCTGTAAGTTTTCTTGTTATCTTTGTTCTTGAGCTTCCGAGTACATTTTGACTCTGACTTGTGTTTATGTTCTTGTAGCCTTTTGGTAGGGATTTTAACGCTGATGCTTCCCTTTTTGTTGATGGAGAGATAGCTCCTCTTTCGGCTCCTCCCACAGCTGGTCATGCGGTGGTTGAGGGCCGAGTTGTTTTGCCGAGGGTTTCTGAAAAGGAACATGCTCTTCAGTATGCTCCTTATTAGCCAGTACTGCTTCCCCGAGCTACTCGTTCGAGTGAAAAGAGGACTGCGCTTGGTGATTCTTCTTCTGCGCAGCCGAAGCGAGCTCAAACTTCTTCTACTCCTCAACCTTCAGTTAACATTCTGATAGGTGAGAAGCTATTTTTGTTTTATCCTGTTTCTTTTGTTTGGTGTTTGGTCTTGATTCTTCTTTTCTAGTAGATGGTGATACCGTCCTCTTGTATGAGGATGAGACTGAAGATGTTGATGATTTCCCCCTTCTTTATCGGTGAGTTGTTGACTACTTATGATTTTGGCATAGATTTCTCTTCCATTACTTGACTTTTGGTATTGTTTTCTGTAGCCCTCGGGGAACTTCTACTTCTTCCCCTGACTTGGAGCCCTTGCTGGGCCCTACTCCTTCTTCTGCCGAGTTGTTGGCAGGTCTGGATGAGGTTATGCCACCTCCTCCTTCCCGGCCTCTTCTTGCTCTTCGGCGTGTTCCCTGGTATGGATTTCTTCTGTCCGAGTTCTTTTTCTTTTTCTGTTTTCTTTTTGTAGGCCGTCTTCTACAGTTCCCTCCGCTCCGGCTTCTGATTCAGAGAAGACCATGAGTGTGGATGTTGTGGGTCTTCTGTGCCTGATCCTCACCCAGCTGTAGAGTCGGCCCTGGTGGTGGCAGACGTGGTGCCGTCTACCTCTGCGGCTGTGACTTCTTCTCTTCCTATTGTGGAGGTTGTCATCACTTCGGGGGAGATCGGCTACCTCTCGCTCAGGCCTTGACTTCTTCACCCCCTCTGGTTGGATGCTCTTCTCCTTCGTCTCCTCCCCTCTCTCCTTGGGATATGATTCGTGATATGAGGTTGGTGCAAGAGTTGGAGACGGAGTTTGATCCGAGTTCTCGCTTGCGAGGACTTGAGTCTGATTGGGGCTCAGTTTGGTCTTCAATTCAGTCTTTTTCTCAGTGATTCTAGGTGAGTTTTCTTGAGCTTTATTTATTCTCTCTTTTGGATATCCTTCTTTTCTGATTGCTTTGTTCTTTTTGCTTTAGAGTTTTGTCAGTGATTCTGACCTCTTTTTTGGCTCGATTGAGTCACAAAAGAAGTTGTTAGAAGAGCTGGCTTCTTTGAAGTCTGAGCTTGACACTGAGCGCAAAGGGCGGCAGCAATCGGAGAGTGCCTTGCGGGCACAGATTGTTGAAGTTGAGCAGCAGAAGTCGGCTGTTGTGGAAGGTGAGAAGAATACTTCGAGGAAACTTAAAATTTTGAATAATGATTTCCAGGGTAACTTTTTGACTGTCTTTATGCCCTGTTTACTTGGTATTGTCCCTTGCTGACTTCTTTTATCTTGTTTTTGAAGCTTTGAAGAAGAAGTACTCTGAGGAGAGTGAGGCTTTGAAGCTTGAGGTAAAGACCTTCTGTAATGAGTCGGAGAAGGTAAAAGAAGATGCTAAAAAAGTCCTTGCTAGAGCCCAGTTGATTAGGCGTGGCGCTGATCGAGATCTTTTGCAGGCCAAGTCATCAGTGGAGGACTTGTCGGCCCGACTGAAGGCTTCAGAGAAGAGGTGGGAAGTTCTCTGGAGCTCTGTTCGGAAGCTTGCTGGTATCTGAGGAAGCCCGAAGATGCCGGCTTGACCTGGGTTCAGTTTCTTCCTCGGCTGACCACCCGAGTTGTTGGCTTGGTGAAGGATGGAGTCCTGGTTGGCGTCCAAGGCGTCTTGGGGCGTATTCGATTGATTAATCCGGATATGCCCCTAGATAGGATCTTGGAAGGTGTGGCGTCTCCTGAAGCTGAACAGGCTCTTACCCAGGCTGAAGCTGCCGTCTTAGATTTGGCTCGTCAATTTGTTGAGCTTGTAGAGGTTGATTCTGTAGTTGTCGGTGATAATCCTTTGCAGTAATACTTTGTGCCTTGATTGAGGTGTTTTTGTATAAACTCTTTGTTTTTTTGACTTTTTCTTCACGAATGGTGTTGAAAGTAATGTTCTTGCTTTCTTCTGAAAGTTCTTCAAGTTCTTGTTTGATAAATCGAGCTTGTTTCTTGCTCTCATCTACGTCTGCGGAGACGTTAAGGTATTTCGGACCGTAGGCTCTCATCTGAGTTCGGTATCTTAGAAGTCGGGACCGTAGGCTCATCATCTAGTTCTGAAAGAAGAGGACATTTCTCCGTATCTTATCCGAAGAAGTCGGGATAGGTCGAGCTATTTTTGCTCTCATCTAGTTCTGAAAAGAAGCTAGGACATTTCGGACCGTAAGCCCTCATCCGAGTTCTGTGTTCTAGAAGTCGGGATAGGTCGAGCAATCTTTGCTCTCATCTAGTTCTAAAAAGAAGCTAGGATATTTCGGACCGTAGGCCCTCATCCGAGTTCTGTCATCTAGAAATCGGGATAGGTCGAGCTATCTTTGCTCTCATCTAGTTCTAAAAAGAAGCTAGGATATTTCGGACCGTAGGCCCTCATCCGAGTTCTGTCATCTAGAAGTAGGGATAGGTCGAGCTACCTTTGCTCTCATCTAGTTTTGAAAAGAAGCTAGGATATTTCGGACCGTAGGCCCTCATCCGAGTTCTGTTATCTAGAAATCGGGATAGGTCGAGCTATCTTTGCTCTCATCTAGTTCTGAAAAGAAGCTAGGATATATCGGATCGTAGACCCTCATTCGAGTTCAGTTATCTAGAAGTCGGGATAGGTCGAGCTATTTTTGCTCTCATCTAGTTCTGAAAAGAAGCTAGGACAAGTCTCTTCTGAATGGAGATTTTATTGATAATTCAGGGTACATCGACCTTGAGTTTTATGCAAAGAATCACGGTAGCTGGGATATGTGCCATTAGTTCTTTACTGGTGCTCCTTCCTCGGTCATCAGTTCGTAAGAACCTGGTCCCGTTACTTTTGCTATTATGAAGGGTCCCTCCCAAGGACTGAGTAGTTTATGCCTTCCATCCGGTTTCTGGATTCTTTAAAGGACTAGGTCTCCGGCTTGTAAGCTTCTCGGCTGTATGCTTTTGTCATAATGTCTTCTTAATCCTTGCATATATCTTGCTGACTGTAATGTTGCATTGATTCTGACTTCTTCTAGACTGTCAATTTCTAGTCTTCTTGTTTCTTCTACCTCTCCTTCATTATATTGTTCAATCTTTGGAGATGTCCAGATTAAATCTGCTGGTAGTACGGCTTCTGATCCGTAGACCAAAAAGAAAGGTGAGTAGCCGGTGGCTCTGCTTATTTGAGTTCTTAGTCCCCAGACTACTTTTGGTAGTTCGTCTATCCACTTTGATCCATAATTTTTTAGATCTTCATATAATCTTGGTTTTAAACCGGCTAGTATGAGGCCGTTGGCCCTCTCGACTTGTCTATTTGCTTGAGGATAAGCGACTGATGCATAGTCTATGCTGAAACCGTAGTCTTTGTGCCCAGCTCTTGAATTCATTGGTCGTGAAAAGGTGATCCTAGATCTATGATTATCCTGTTTGGCATTCCGAATCGTGCATGATTTCTTGGATGAATTCTTGTGCTTTGGTTGAACTGTACTTTACCAAAGGTTTGTACTCTATCCATTTGGTGAATTTATCAATAGCTACGAAGATGTATTCGAATCCCCTTTTAGATTTCTTGAGTGGTCCGACTTGGTCAAGGCCCCAAAGATGAAAATGGCCACGTAGGTGGTATGCGGATCATATTGTGGGTCGGAACATGTGCTTGTCTTGCAAACATCCGCGCTTTTTGCAAGTGTCGACCAATTCTTCGGCGTCTTTTTAGCGCTTTGGCCAATAGAATCCTGATCGTAATATTTTTTCGACTAGTGTTCTTGAAGATGCGTGATTTTCACAAATCATCCCGAGTGCATTTTCAGTAATATTTCCTTTCCTTCTGCTGTTGGAACACATTTTAATAGTACACCCGATGATGCTTTGCTCTTTTGTAGAGATTGTCCCTTACTAGGGGCGTAGTTTTTGCTTCTTCCGATAATCCGAAGTTGCTTCTATTTTATTTTTTGGTAATTTCTTTTCTTTGATGTAATCTATGAATACTTGCATCCAAGTTGTGTTGTTCGAGTTGATTGTCAAGACTTGTTCTTGTTCTGTCTTGTTTTCTGGTGTTGCTTCGCTGGTCTTTTTGATTGATGGCTTTGTTAGCTCCTTGACAAAAATCCCAGCTGGCACTTTTGCTCTGTCTGAGTCTAGTTTGGCTAGTACATCTGCTGCGACGTTTGAGTCTCATAGTATGTGATGAATTTCTAGGCCTTGGAATTTTTTCTCGAAGTTTCCGTATTTCTGCAGATAGCATCCATGTTCTCTTTGGTGCAGTCCCAGTCTTTATTTACTTGATTAACAACTACGGCCGAAGTCTCCATAGATGAGTAGTCTTTTGATTCTTAGTGATGTTGCGACTTGTAGACCGTGAATAAGAGCTTCATACTCTGCTTCATTGTTGGTGGCTTGCCATAAAATTTGTAAAACGTATTTGAGTTGTTTTCCATCTGGTGCGATGAGTAGTACTCCAGCTCCCGCCCCTTCTAGTTTTAGAGATCCATCGAAGTACATTTTCCAATGGTCTAGGATGGCTTCTGGGGTGGGTTGTTGTATCTCAGTCCATTCCGCGATGAAATCGGTCAGTGCCTGAGACTTGATTGCCTTTCTTGGAGTGAATTCTATTTTGAGTGCTCCGAGTTCTACTACCCATTTTGAGATTCTTCCTGTTGAGTCCCGATTTCTTAGGATATCGATGAGCAGAAAGTCTGTTATGACAATGATTTTGTGTGCTTCAAAGTAGTGCCTGAGCTTCCTTGATGTTATCAGTATTGCGTAGAGTAGTTTTTGTACATGAGGAAATCTGATTTTTGATACTGTGAGTACTTCACTGATGTAGTAGACAGGCCTTTGGACTTTGTAGACATGTTCTTGTTCTTCTCTTTCAACTATGATGGCGGTATTTTACTACTGAATTAGTTGCCGTGATGATGTAAAGCATGAGATCTTCTCCTTTCTTCGGTGGCACTAATACGGAGATGTGGTGATGTATGCTTTTAGTTTGTCAAAAAAGCTTCTTGTGCTTCCTCATTCCAGGTGAATTTATTCATCTTCTTTAGTAGTTTAAACAAAGGTAAACCTTTTTCTCTGAGTCTTGAAATAAATCTATTGAGAGCGGCCATGCAACCTGTCAATTTTTGTAGATCTTTTATATATTTGCAGGTGGGCCCATATCGCTTATTGCTTTGATCTGTTTTTGAGCTTGCTTCGATTCCTCTCTGGTGACCAGAAATCCAAGTAGTTGTCCCGATGATATGCTAAATACGCACTTGTTTGTGTTGAGTTTTCCACTTCTATCTTTTGAGATTGTCAAAAGTTTGTTGTAGATCTTCTATTAGTAAATCCGGGTTCTTTGTTTTGACTACCACGTCATCCACATATGCTTTCACGTTCTTTTCGATCTGGTCTCCCAAACAAGTCTGGATTGCCCTTTGATAGGTTGCTCCTGTGTTTTTAGTCCGAAGGATATTGTCTTGTAACAATAGGCCCCGAATGGGGTAATAAAAGAAGTCTTGCTTTGGTCTTCTTCTTTTTAGTGCAATTTGGTGATATCCCGAGTAGCAATCCAAAAAAGATAACAAAGCTGCTCCAAATTGTTGAATCCACTATTTGATCGATCCTTGGTAATCCAAACGGACCTTTTGGATAATGTTTGTTGAGGTCAGTATAGTCAACGCACATACGCCATTCATCTGTGTTCTTTTTGTGTACCAGGACTGGGTTGGCTACCCAGATGCGGATGTAAGATCTCTCTTATGAAGCCGGTTTGCCGATAATTTGGTTATTTTTTCTTTATTGCTTCTTTCTTGTCAGGTGAAAAACACCATAATCTTTGTTTGATTGGTCTTGCTCCTTTGTTGACTTCTATTTTGTGCTCAGCCAACTCTCTTGGGACTGCTGGCATATCAGGTGGTTTCCAGACAAATATGTCTTTGTTGTCCCTTAAGAAGTTGGTGAGCGCGAGTTTCTATTTGATAGGTAGATGAGCACTGATAGTGGCTGTCTTGGATGGACCACCAGTCCCTAGATCAATCTTTTTGGTTCCTTCTCCTTCTGCTGTGGTAAGGATGACTTGTTTTTTGATGGGAATTTCTATTTCTTCTATTCTTACTTCAGCTGTTGTTGAGTTGATTTCTCTTTGTACTTTTGAAGATATCTGTATAGCTTGTACATCGCACTTGTAGGCACGTTTTAGGTCTTCTTTGAGAGAGAGTACTCCATGTGGTCCTAGCATCTTGAGTAGTAAGTAAGGGTTATATGGGATAGCCAGGAATTTTGCCAACGCTGGTCTTCCCAATATTGCATGATAAGATGATTCAAAATCTGCAACTTCAAATTTGATGAGTTCTGTGTGATAATTTGTCGGGGTTCCAAATGTTACTGGTAGAGTTATTTGTCCGAGAGGCATTGCCGGCCTTCCGGGTACTATTTCGTAAAAAGGTACACTTGTTGGCGTAATCATTTTTGAAAATTCTGGCCCCATTTTTCTTAAGGTATCTGCAAAAATGATGTTGAGCTCTGCTCCTCCATCGACGAGTACTTTGGTTACTGTTATTATAGCTGCAATTGTTGGTCCGAGTACCGATGGGTATAGCCCTGCGTTTCCGACGCTTGTCCATTAGTCCTCACGTGAAAACTGGATTGGATATTGAGATCAGTTTAAATATCATGGAACGGCTGGTTCTGCCGCCATGATTGTTCTCCATGCCGGTTTGTCTTCTTGCCTGCTTCTAGACCCCAGGACTCTTGAGAATATTACTGCTACTTTGGGCTCTTGGATTTTGAAACCCGTTGTCTGCCGGATTGTTATCTTCTTCTTTCTTTTCTCTATTTTCTTCTTTTTTTCTTGTCTGTCTATCTTCATATATTTTTCTTGGAAAATTCGACATTCTCCCATTGGGTGAATTCCTGTTGGATGATAGATGCATTTCATCTTCTCGAGTTCTTTAAATTTTCTGGCTGGGTAGAATTTCTTTCTTTCGATAGCGGCCACTTTGTATTATCTGAATATCTTTTCTTATTGTGAAATTCTTGTTTGTTGTCTAAGTTGTTCCATCATCCAGAGTTGTCTTGTTTCTCCGAGTTGTTTCTCCTATCTGAGTTGTTTCTTCTATCTTGGTTGTTTCTGTTATCTGGGAATCTTTCCCATGTCTTTTCTTCTGCTGTAATCATCTTTTTGACTGTTCTTTTGAATTCTTCATTTGTTCGTGGATTTTCCTTGCAAAAATCATGGAACATCCATCTTACTTTTAGACCATATGAGAATGCTTCAATTACTTCTCTTTCGGTGATATCATGAACTTGTGCCCCCAGTTCTCCAAATCTTCTATAGAAATCCCTGAGACTTTCTCCTTGATTTTTTTTTAAACCTTTCAACTCGGCTTGTGTTATTGGGTGTATGAGTATTCCTGTGAAATTTTCGCAGAAGACTTTCTGAAGGTCTCCCCATGTTTTGATTGACCCTGGACGTAATTTGTCGAACCATTGTAGTGGTAGAGTTTCAAGTGACATTGGAAAGAATAACGCTTTGATGTCGTCATCTCCTCCGGCTAATTCTATTGATTGGGAGTAGAGTTTGAGCCACTGCATTGGTTCTGTCTTGGCGTCATATTTCGAAAGTGGTTTGATGGCTTAAATTTGTGAGGCGGCTGACAAAGAGTAACCTTCCCGCGAAGCGAGGGGAATCTGTCGGGTACTTTTTTTGGTTTGTAGTCGAATCGCCTTTTGCTGTTATATCTTGTAATAGATCTGGGAGGGCTTCGGAGAGGGGGTGTGTCGCGATTTTCTCCCGTTCTCTCGGCCCAATCATGATGCGGTTGAGTTCTTCTGCTTTGATTTGGGACTGATAACCTCTCGAATGCAGAGACTCTCCGACTTCTTTGACTTGTTTGCCCAGATGGAACTCGACGAGGAGGTACTCGGTCGTCTTGTATTCTTTGCGCAGTTGTTCTGGGTAGGCTCCTGAGCCTGGCTTGTTCTTCACTTGGTCATTGTATAGCGTCGATTTCGTTGATTAGTTCTTGTATCTTGTCGATGGGGTCAAGTCTGGCCCTTGCTGTGGCTTGTCTTTCTTCGGCTTCTTTTTCAGCTCTTCTTTCATTGTACTCGGCTAGTTCTTCTTCATATTTACGCCATGCTTCCCTGCGTTTCTGTACTCGATTCCTCCTTCCCTCTTTCTTCTTGTTTCTTCTTTCCCTTGCTGCTCTTTGACTATCAGTTTCTCCATCCCTGGTTTCTAAATTAGGTGGGATATTGGCTTCTGATTCTTCTGAAGATCGGTAGTCGGGTTGAACTGGTGGTACCAGAGGTTGCCTGATCATATAGATTTCTTTGTGCGTTCCGATTGAGTAGTCGGATCCTTCTTCATCTAATGATCTTCCGTATTGAAAGGGGAGAGGAATTGAGTACTTATCTTGTTCTGAAGTTATGCCGTTAGATTCCATCGTGCTCTAGATGATGTTACGTCGTCGTCCGCGGTATTTTTGAGAGGCCGAAGTAGAAAGAATTCAGCATGTTTTGAGTACTTGGTTCTGGAACTTTTTCTTCCGTCAGCTTGAGTTTTGAAAAAATTTCAGATATCTCCGGCTCTGGTTCTGGAAGAAGCCGTCCGTGGAGAGCCCCGTGATCGTCTGCCTCGTAGATCAACTTCCGAAGACGAAGGATGATCCTTTTGGAAAAAACATCATGCGTAGGTCCGCTGAGCTCTTGACGTTGAATTTGCCGAAAGCCCCTACCTGGCGCGCCCGGTATCGGTGTTTAGCCACCGATAGCCCCGCCACGGGGTTCCCGTAGCAGTTGATTCGGATCTCGGCGAATACTAGAACTCGGCGGTTGCGCAAGAGACACTCGGTTTATCCTGGTTCGAACCCTCGTCGTCGAGTAAAAGCTCTACTCTAGTCGGCCTTGGCCTTTTGTGTTGGATTGATGTATGAACGTGTGTTGTTCTCGCTTGTTACAAAGAGGGTGCTCTGGCTCCTTTTTATGAGAGAAAAGAGCCAGATCTTTGGTTCTAATCCTAGTCGGATTTAGTAGAGAGAGAGTTATGTTCCTATTACAGAAGTTACTTTCTAACCGTCTAACTAGGTCAGGACGTCTTTTACTTGGAATCGGTCCCTCTGTTTCTGTCTTGTGGGTCCGTCTTATCGGGAGTCACGTTGATGGGGAACCGTCTTGGTCCCGCATCGACACTTCTATAACACCCTAATTTTTGCTTTTCAAAATTTAAGTATAAATTGACTCTTTTTCCATTAGCTTGCGTTATCATTCATAGGAAATTCATAATTGTTTTACAAAATGATCTAGAAGGAAATATACGGTAGGAATAATGTGATGTTGCATTCATACTGTTGCATGTTTTATTCTTGCCTGCTTGATTATTTCTAGCCTTGTCTTTTTTTGGTTTTACAAAATTTCCCATTTAAACCCTTTTCTGAAATTGAAAACAACTTTGTTCCTTTTCCTTTTCCTTTCCTTGGCTTTTGGCCCGCAAACACCAGCCCGGCGAGGCCACGGCCCAACCGGCCGCCACGGCCCGCGGCCAGCCCGAGGCGCGCGACTCGTCTAGCGGCCCAGCCAGAACCCCCGCCCGCATCCCACCTCCCGCCCATGGCCGCCGACAGGCGGGCCCCGCATGGCGAGGCCCAGCGCCGCGATGTTGTCTCCCCCCCGAGGAGGCGGACACCGCCAGCGCCCGTCGCCTTTGCTCCGGTTTCCGTGCTCCGCGCGGGCCCGCCGCAGAGGTGCGAGGTTGGCCGTCCAACTTAAGGGGTCGTGCTGCCACCCTGCGCCGCTTTTTGAACCCTAGCTGCCATCCGTTTCGCGTCCGCGACACGAGCTCGTCCTCGCCGTCTCGCAGAGATCACGCTGCCGCCGTTCCCGTGCTCACCGCCCGATCTCCGCCACTGGTGAGCCCCTACCCGAACCGCCCACGGGCGAGGGTGCGCCGGTGCTCTAGCGCCCGCCCTCGTCCCTGCGCAGCGCTGCGCGCCGGAGATTCCGCCGCCCGCCGCTGCGCCGCTCCGCCGCGTAGCCGCCCGACTCCGGCCACCCTCGGGCGCGGCCAGGGGCGCATCGCACTCGCCCGTCGCCCGCCTTGCGCCCGCTGCCCTTGCGTCGACTTGCCGTGCCCCGCGCGCCGCCGCGCCGCAGCCCGCTGCGGCCTCCGATGGTCGCCGCCGCCGAAACGCCGCCGCCGGTCCACCGTGGACCAATGGGCCGGGTCCACGGCGGTCCACGGCCCGTCGGCCAGCGCCGACGTGCGCCCGGCCCGGCGACGTCGGCGCCGCGATGCCCGGCGTTAGCCCGAAGGCCGCCACCGCAATTCTTGCAGAAAAGCCCCCGCAGTTTTTCAAATTTACGCCCTTGGTCTAGATTCAAATAGAAATTCCGTTTTATTTATTTTAATCTGAAATTAAGTTCACAGTATTTATAGAAATGCCATCAGTAGCTTGTTTAGGCCATATCTTGCTCGTTTTAGCTCCGATTTAGGGGGTTCTTGTTCCTATGAGTTCGCCTTGACGCGTAGATTGGTTTTGTGAGCTTATTTATTGTTGTCTTATGCTGTGATGTACTGTTTCTTATTTATATCTTGTTTGTTTGCATGTATTGCTCCTGTTTGTGTCGATGTGTTACGCGTAGACAACGAGCCGTCCGTGAAGGAAGAGGAGCAAGACCTGGAGAACTTTGAGCGGCCCAAGTTTGACCAAGGCAAGTGCAGACACCGTTTGATCATTTTGATCCCACTCATTTATAATTCATGTTTACTTTCATGCATGTGTTCTAATACTGTTAAACCCTAAAGGATTGACTAGCTCTCCACAACTACCTTGTACCCAGGGTTCCCATGGTTATGAGCAGTGTAGCTGTGCTTAGTCGCTTTAACTCACCAAATACATGCTACCTAGTGTAGGGATTATTAATGACATGCAACTGAAGTGGATGGTTAAGGTGTAACCTTGGATAATCTGGCTTAAGGTTATGGCAAGTTAAGAGGGAGCGAGAACTAGAGCTGCCCAGTATGTTGGGGGGGGTACTCGTGTCCACTCTCCCTAAGGCCCAAATCCTCACATGATTAGAATATGCTTTTCTCACCTTATCTTAGAGATGGTTAGGTTGCTACCTTGGTGTTAGGCGGGATGGCTATCCCGTGCTAATCTTTGAGGTTGCTACCTGGGTGTTATTAATGTGGAACATGATGCTAATTTATAAACTTGATATTTAATAATGGGTTGGGGTTTATAACTCACCCTAGTAATCAGGTTGTACTAATAAAATACACTGATTAAAATGCTACCGCAGCTAAACCAGTCGGCTTTGCCTTGTTTAAGCCTTGCATGTCATTACTTTCCGTCTGTACTTGCTGAGTTCGACATGGACTCACCTTGCTATTACCATCATAAAGGCTACTCAGACGCACAAGGTTGGAGTGATGAGTTTCTAGAAGATCTCCCGGGGTACTAGGATCGTGTGTCTCCTGCCGTCGACCTTCCTGTGGCGTATGGATCTGCTACGAATGCTAGCCTTCTTCGCCTTAGTTGCGAGTTTTCTTATTTATGTTTCCGCTAGACTTTGATTAAAGGATTGTAATAATGCTACGATGTACTCGTTTATGCTCATTTATTCGAACACTGTGTTATTGGACCATTAATGGTGTCGTTGCTTGTGTGTAATTGTGATCCTAGCACACATGCAATTTGCACATGGTTTACTCCTTCAAATCCGGGTGTGACACCTTCTCTCTCCCTCCCCTGTCGCACGCGCCCCTAGCCGCCGCCGCCAATCCTAGGGCGTTGCCCCCTCCTCTCCTCCCAATCCACTAGCCCAATCCACTCACCCCACTGCATGTGTTACACTGATTCTAAAATATGTTTTGAGTGTTAGAAAGCATAAAGTGGCAATGGATTCAATGAGAGCTTATGTTTTTTATCCATTGCTCGAATATAGAGCGCATCAAATGCATTTTGTTTGGTTACCCATACATGACGTTTAGAGTTCTGATAAGAGGCTATGGTCATTGGAAGGTGGAGGGAAAAATATAAATAGTAATCCATGTTACTATAGTGTCACTACAGTAACCACCCCCTCCACTTTTCTTGTGTGCCTTTTCATATCTCTCCTTACAAAACCTAATTCTCTTCATTTGTTGAGCCGGCGCCTCTCTCACGCATTAGAGAAAAACAAGTGAGGGCTAGAGGATGGAGAAGAGAAGAGAAGAGAGGGAGAGAGTTAGGGTTTGATCGTGCATGCCATTGGATGCGTTCATCTCTTTTGAGGACCAAGATGAGGGGAGCTCTAACATGAGGGTCGTCGTAAGGAAGATGGGGAAACGAGAGGGTAATCGCTTTGGATCTTTGTATACTTATTGTTTGGGTGATAGCACTACTTCAGAACGTTGCTAGTGCTTTTGATCTCATTCGGTAAAAAGGCAAGTGAATGTACATAGTAGTGGTTTGGTACTGTTTTAGCTTGTTATTTTCATCACTACAATTTAACATCTATAATATAATATCATACCACTAATAACAAAACCTTATGAACTTTGTTCTTCAACCTTACATAAATATGGTTTTGTTTATTTATTCATGGTGCTGCTATTACTCCGTATTGCTATATGTGGTTATCCTAACAAGACCCTTGGGATGCTGAAAATCACCACGGTCCTTCTCTTTACCTTTGCCTTGATCGTTTGGGTTGTAGGGTTTGTTTATGATTAAAAGTCCACAATTTAGCAACTAACTGCACTCAAGGGCCATGTGAAAGGTCCTTGTTTGGTTTTGGTAATTGAGTGACAACCTAGGTGGACTAATTGTGCTTATGTGAGATATGCAGAGAATTAGTCCATAGGTGATGAAGGAGCTTAATGCATGATATATAACATGGAGTCATGTGGCTAGAAGTAAAGATCGAGACAAGACTTGGCTTGATGGACCGATCGTGATGGTGAAGGGCAGGTTGGAGGCTTTGAAGCCGTTGGTACCGAGTGTCGGGAGGCTTGAGCAAAGACTTGGTGCCGAAGGACCGAAGTGATGGTGAAGAGCAAGTGAGGTCAAGATCGATGGACCGAAGGCCATGTGATGATATGAAGTGGATCATATCATTCATGTGGAGTGATCGGTGCATGTGTTGCATTGACATCGGAGGAGATAGAGTGGAAAGCGCAAGGCAATGGTATAACCTACGGCGTTTCCATTTCACCGGTCATAGATGAGTAGAGAAGATGATGACCGGGTTTAGGATAGATGTCCGTACTATCAAGAGGGGCAAACTTGTTTGCATATCGGTCATCTAGTGCCACTTGAGTGATCTAACTTTGCATCGTGTTGCTAGGATCGAGTGGTGATGTGAGGAGTAATAACCCTTTGGAAAATGGTTGTGAAAATACTAACACACATGCACATGGTGATGTACACTTAGTGGTGTTGGCACATTTACAAAGAGGGTTGAAGTTGGTAGGGTAGAGAGGGGTTTGGGATTCGGCATTTTTGTGGAAGTGAAGTACTCATTTTCCATTGCGCCGGAGGCCGAAAATGGAGGCGAAGTTGCGGGAGTGTTGAGAAACACTCGACCGGACGCTGGTCCAACGGGGGCCGGACGCGTCCGGTCAAGTGTGCGTGTCCGGGGCATTTTCGGTAGTGACCGGACGCTGGCGACCGGACGCTCCGGTGCCGCGTCCGGTCGGTGTGCAGTGGCTTGGCACTGGCGAGCAGAGGAGGACCGGACGCTGGTGGGGTCCGATCAGTACTGATCGGACGCGTCCGGTCAGGAAAAATCAGTTTTGGAGCTCTCTGGTGTGACCGGATGCTGGGCGTCGCGCGTCCGGTCAGTGGACAGGACGCGTCCTGTCAAGGTGGCGTGGCGCGCCCGCAAGTTAGCCATTGCGCGTCAATGGCTACATTAGAATGGCGAGGACACTTGGTGAGCGTCCGGTCAGCTCTGCTGACTGGTTTCGGGGCAATGGCTCTTTAGCCCTTGGGGCTATAAGTAGTTGCCTTGGCTGGCTTTGGCTGGTTGCTGAGCATATTGGGGACTTTGTGTCCTTGCTTGGTGGTGCTTGAGAGCCCTCTAACTCACTGGAGCTTGTAGTGATTGCATCTAAGAGTGAGTTAGTGATCGCTAGTGCATTGCATTAAGAGATTACAAGGTGTGGCACTAGGTGAGAGAGTTGCAAGCCGGTGGTGCTTATTACTCTTGGAGGTTGCCACCTCCTAGATGGCTTGAAGGCTTGTGGGCATCGTTGTAGCACGCTCAGAAATTGAGTGGTGCTCCGATTGGTAGTCACGTGGAGTGACATTGTGAGGGGGATTGTGCTCACCCCACGGAAGATCACGAAGAGCAACTCTAGTAAAAAAGGAGACACGAAGAGCAACAAGT
>JADLZL010007460.1:0-12099 GCA_015844335.1 Chrysopogon serrulatus | reverse complement strand
TCTCACACGCCATTCCGGCCCACTTCTATCCCTAACGGTGTCAAACTGCTGCACAAAAAGTCTAAACTGACCTTATGTGTGAACACCGCGCAAACAAAAAAAAAAAGAAAAAAAAAAAAAAAAAACCCACGAAACAGAGAGAAGAGGGTGAAGAGACCGAGAGAGCGTGGATTCGTGGTTAGCAAATGGCAGCGGTGAGGAAGCCAGCAAGAAGGCGGCACAAACGAGCAGGTTGTCCTCGGCGACGCAAAGACGCCCGCCCTCGCTAGCCTCGCTCTGTCTCAGTTCCGGCGTCGGCCTCCGCCACCACGGCCGCCGGCTCCACCAAGAAGACCACGCCGCTCGCCGGTTTTAACAAGCTGGGAGGCGGGGCCGACGCACTCGACGCACTCAACGTGGAATCCGTGGCGGCACTTGGGCAAAGAACCGAAGCGCCTCCGTGGGCTCGAACCGGCCGAGGCAGCATCGGCACACTCGAGCCTCTTCCTTTTGCCCGCAGCAAGCATCGAAGCGGAAAAACCGTAGGGACTCGATGATCGGCGCGGTCGACGCCAGAGTTCCTTCGGTCCCCAGCCCCGCGACCGGAGGACCCGAACTCGCCACCACTGCCGGGCTGGGCGCTCCCCTGACGGCCCTCGACGACTCAGCGGCGCTTACGCTTGCTCGCGTCCCCGGCACTGGGCTCATGGGGCGGGAGGCGTGCTCGCCGCTGCCCGGCGGCCGCGCTTCACGGGTAGGGCGCGCCGCCCGCATCCGATGGCCGCGCCCACGGCGGAAGCGCCGCCTACGAAGGGGCAAGTGCCGAGGAGCGCCGCCACCCCCGCAGCGACTCTCATCCATCGAAGCATCCAACCTCCCCGCGTGGCATGCTTGCTCGCGGACGCCCCTCGACGCCGGGCCCTTGCCGGCCACGGGCGAGAAGAGGGTGGAGAGAGCCGCGCAGCAGCCGCTGCGGGCTATCCCGACGCTGGCAGCGGGCGCCTCGCTGAAAGCACTCCCGCACACGCCGCCGGGCGAAGGGTGCCGCAGCCCCACGGGCCGTGGAAGAGGGAGGAGGACACCGGCAGCCCGGGCGCGCTTGAGCGCCACGCCGCGAACACGCTGGCCGTGCTAGCGGTGCGGGCGCCGCCACGAGCGCCCTCATCCCACGCCACGGACGAAGCGGGCCGCCTCCGCCTCCCTGTGGCGACGGGCGACGGCTCCAACTCCAAGACCTCCCTCCTCGGCACTCGCCTCCGCATCCTAGTCGTGCCGCCGTGGCGGGGTGGAGATGCAGCGCGGCAGCCAGACGCTGAAGCGCAGCCGCCCGCGCTGGGCGCTGCGACCGCTGGCGCGGCAGCCGCCGGGCTGGCACCGCCCGGGCGAAGCGAGTGCAAGCGTGGCAGGCCGCCTGGGGCGCCCCCAGCCCAGGAGGGCGCTCTCCTCCCACCGGCGGCGGCCTCCTCCCGGGCGGCACGCGACACCGGCGCTCCCTGCTGCGTGCTTGGGAGGGAGATGGAGAGAGGACGCTGTGTCGTAGAGAAAGAGAGAGTGCGAGTAGGGGATGAGAAAGGGGTTTTTGACGTTTTGGTCCTGGGTCCCATTTGCAAATGCTTAACGAAAGGACGGGAGGTGGACGGAATGGCGTACAAAAAGATAAACGCAATGGCACCTGGGTGTGATCTAACTTTTCGCTGGCATATAGGTAGCGACCATCTTTTTAATGGCACATAGGTAAAAAAGCCTCAAGGGTTTGTAAGGGCGCCTCCTCCGCCCTTTTTAATCGTGGAGAAACCCTAGACGGCGAGGGATGGATAGCTCCTTGTCGCCGGGATGGATGGCCAAGATCGGTTTGAGCGTGGTCTTTGGAATAGATGGGCCTTTCATCGGCGTTGGTGGGCTAGAATATATAGGTTCCATGAGTTGATGGATTGATGGGCCTGTTATTTCTACTGGCACATATTCTCCAAACATATTTTTTTTCCACCCCTCTTTTTTAAATTAAAAGGGAGCACCATTTGTAGTTACTAGAGGTCTGGAGCAGCATCTGCCGTATTGTTTGGCCACGGTGCCACGCTCTAACGTTAATTTTTAGAGCCTTTTACCTGTGTGTCATTAAAAAAGTTGGTCGTTACCTACAAGCCACTGAAAACTTGGGACGCACCCAAGTGCCACTGCACTTATCTTTTTTGTCACACACGCCATTTCGTCCACGTTCTGTTTGGTTTTGGCCGTTTGGATGCGCTGGCATGTGGGACCGGGCATGTAAGTTGTCTGTGTTACCCCTGGTACTTGAAACGGGACGATGAGGTCCGTGTTGACCGAGGTGGACCCGCTCCTCAGTCCTCTTTGTCCTCAGACGCTCTCCCTCTCTCCCCTCCTCCTCCTCTATCCCTTATCCATTTGCGGTGGATCCTTGTCCCCAAACCCTAACCCTAGCGGCGGATCCTCATCGGCGGCTAGAACGACGGTGGCGGTGGTGGCGGGGAGCTAAGAAGACCAATCCCCCGTGCTCGTGGCTGTGGCATGGGGTAGGGGAGATTGGATTTCTCCGTGGATCCAGAGCTTAGCCCTCTCATGGCGGCGAACAAGGGTGCGGGCGAGCGACCGGATTGGCTTCCAGTAGGGTGAGTGTACTTTTCCCCTTTGCCTGCATTATGCCTGGAGTGTTGATACCTGAGAGTTTTTGATACTTAGTACCCAGCGCTTGTTGTTCATCTGTATGATGTACGCAGACAGTAGCTACAACTTAGAAATCCGGATTGTTGCTCCAAAATGTCGTGCTCGTTGGTTTGCTTTGAACAAAGTGGTGGATTCGGATGTAACTAATTTCAGAGATCTTGTTGATGAAGTTGTTGAAAAGTATCCTGCTGATTACAGTTTCATGGTCATGCTCTATTATTTCTGCAAGGACAGTAACCTCAACATTGAAGTATGCTCTGACCAGGATTTGCTTGAAATGTTTGCCAAACATAGAGCTACGAAGTGCTGCTATTTGACTCTTGTTTATCACAGCCCAACTAGTGAGCCTCCCATCATTCCAGAGTGGGAGTTTAGTAATAATGTCCAATCTGTTGAGCCTACTATCATATCAGTTGAACCCCCATTCACCCCTTCCAACCAATGTCCAGTCATAGGACAACCTAGCCAAACCACAGAGACTCAATGTTGCACAACAGACTTTCTTGCTAACCCAAACCCATGCAATGAATTTGTGGGTGTTGATGAGGAAGGTTTGTACGTTGACCTTGGTCCACAACACCCCCCGCCTACTGAACATCATAGGCAAGGTTGCTGTCAACAAAGGCAAGCTGAGAGTTTTGCTGATGATACATGCTCTGAAACAGACTTAGATGATGAATATTTGACTGATGATGATACTGAAATAGAGGACAGAGATGACATGGTAGAAGATAGACAGCCTGAAGAAATGCCAGAGAAGCATTATGATAGGAAGGACCCTCCTATGGAACAAGGGACAGTGTACTCATCCATGAATGCATTCAAGTTGGCTCTAGCTTCTCATTGTATCAGACATGAGAAGCATTATGTCATTGAAAAAAGTGATAAGAAGAGATAGGGTCCACTGCAGTTTCAAGTGTGATGGATGCTTGTGGAGAATCCATGCATCAACCCTAAAAGATGATGTCACAGTTATGGTATATGACCTTCTTTGCTGTATGTAATAAGTTATGGTTTGTTTTGATTTGATTGTTCCCACAGTTATAGTATATGACTATATCCCAAAGATGCCTATATGACTGCAAATAACAAGTGTAAATGTTTGCTCTTTTTCAGGTGAAGAAGAACCCAAAGAAGCATACTTGTCGAGCAAAGAAGAGGAGTGGAGTCTGTGTTGGTGCTACTCAGTTTTGGGTTTGTGAACAAGTGGTAGATTGGCTGAAGGAAGATAGTACTGTGGGTGCAAAAGAATTGATCAGGAGGCTGAAGGATAAGTGGAAGGTTACATTGCCATACAGAGAGTCTACAAAGGTAAACTTTTTGCTATGGATCAACTGTATGGCCCCTAGGACAAAAGTTTTGACAATCTGTATAGACTAAAAGCCCAGATAGAGGAAACCAGCCCAGGATCATTTCTTTTTGTTAGTGCATTCACCCCCGGTGTGGGTTTTGGATAATTAATGACAATCAAATTAGGGACTAACATGTTCATCAAGTGATATCTACAGTGTTTAGTCCGTTGATGAATTGAAACGAAAAGAATTCGGTGAATGATAGCACCCTAAATTTTATGGACAAATGGCGTTTCGGCTCAAGTGATTCACTCGCTTTTTATTTTGATTTGAGTCATAGGAAACGCCGTACTATCAAGAGGGATACAAATTTAACTAGCTAGATGGGGAATAAAAGTGCTCATGTCGATGTTTTAGAGTAGCTTGTGAGACACCGTTTCACCCATGTGCACGTAGACTTGTTCTGTTCTTTTGCAGGGTGGACCGGAAGTTCCGGTGATCGCTCGGTGTTGCGCGCGGCGCAAACTTCCGCTCTTCCAGCAGAAGTTCTGCTCTGAACGGAAGTTCCGGTCCGAGACCGGAAGTTCCGGTAGTTCTTTTGTTTCTTGTCTTGGCGCAGCTTTTGACTTGGCGGAAGTTCGGTCTCTAACCAGAAGTTCTGCCCTGACCGGAAGTTCCGGTCAGAGATCGGAACTTCCGGTCAGCCCGAGTCTCGCCCACTCTAAGCCAACAGTCAGATCTGAGTAGACCGGAAGTTCCGATGGACTCCACCAGAACTTCCAGTAGGTCTTTCGAAGGTCGAAGTACATATACTTTTCACCTCCGTTTCTAACCGTTACGCCAGGCAATACACTCACTCGCTGTAACCCCAATAGTTTCCAAGCTTTGACTCACCCACTCTCTCTCCCCCTTTGCTTCTAAGCTCCAATCCTCGATTGTTTGAGCTAGGGACGTGAGATTTGAGAGCGGGAGCATCGATCTTCGACTTGAGCACTTGGTTTCCTCGTCTTGCCGGTTGGGTTTGTGTTTATTACTCTTGGGTTCTTAGAACCCTAGCCGGCTAGGCGTTCTTCGTGATTGCCCGTGTTGATTTACTTGTGAGGGCACCCCGAAGCGTTTGTATTACCCTTCATCTTAGTGGATATCTCAAGTTAAACTTTGTGGTTGCTTGAGGGAGGTGACCTACGTGGTCGGGCCTTGGTGGCCACCTCAACAACGAGGACGTAGGAACTCCTTTGTGGGGATTGCCGAACCTCGGGATAAATCGTGTGTCCCGCGTGCTTGTTGTGGAGGTAGCTTCGACTACCCTTGTTATTGTGTCCTTCGTATTCCCTCTTGCATATTTGGTTGTAGGTTGGAGAACTCGATTCAAGGGTTGGTGAGACCCAAAGATGTGGAAAGCTAAATTCAATCACCAACATCATATAGGAGTGTGTGGTAACAATTGCAACTGAAATTACATCTCGTATACTCTGTTTTCATAGAGCTTTTAGAGCACCAGAAGTTCTGGTGGGTTTGCACCGGAAGTTCTGGTCAAGACCGGAACTTCCGCTCTAAACCACCGGAACTTCCGGTCAGACATTTAATTTCCGCATTTCGAGTTTGTGAGTTTCAGGTTTTGCAAATACGCCTATTCACCCCCCTCTAGGCCAATTAGGTCCTTTCACTTGTGATTGATCACCACACCATCAATAACAAGATCAGGTTTAACAGGTTTTTTTTGCATTGAAACCTTGTGTTGATGGGTTCCTTAGAGGCTGTAGACCATATCTTGCAGTAGATAGCACCTTCTTAAATGGTAGGTTTAGGGGACAGTTGTGCATTGCTTGTGCAGTGGATGGGCAGAACTGGATGTATCCAGTAGCAGTAGGTGTCATTGACTTAGAGACAAATGAGAATTGGGTCTGGTTCATGGAAAGGTATACACACTACTAGTTCAATTCAGTTCACTACTACTCCTAACTGTAACAACTAATTACACTCCTAATTTCCTTGGACCACAGGTCTGGTACTGGTTCCAATGACCCAGTGCCCATCCAAGTGGTGCACCTGGCACCTTGTCCTACTTCCTGTTCAGCTGATACAGAGCAGACAGAGGCAATGCAAATTATGCAGCACCAGCCATCTCCAAGGAAGAAGATAGGAGTCAAGAAGAAGCTTACACAAAGAAGCTTCCAATAGCAGCAGCAACCCCTTCTAGCCCAGCTTCAAACACCAGAAGCAAGAAGCAACTGCTGAAGTGAAAGTGGGAGACAAGATGGTCTCAAAACATGTTCTTTTGGTAATGTAGCCTTAAACAAAACTATTGCTGTCATGGTGTCTTCTGGCATCATTTTGGTTGACCGTGGTCTGTATGCAATGCTTTTGTGCTGTGCTGCCATTGCATGAACCTTAGCTAAACTGTGATGAACACTAGCAACTCTTGATCTGTCATGTGGCATCATTTTGGTTATGAACTGAAACCAGTAACTTAGTTGATCTCTCATCTGGCAAGAACAAAATTATTGTTTACTGTGGTTGGTTAATATTGGTGTGTCATGCCATTATTGTTTACTGTGGTTGGTTAATATTGGTGTGTCATGCCATTATTTGTTCTAAGGTAATTCAATGTTATATGGGTACATCTGAAATGCACAGATTCATTTATTCACTAGTACACATATACATGCATTCATTTATGATCTTCATCCATCCATCCATTACTGCTCCATTCATACAACACATAGACAAAGGCCCTACTTCTTCATAATTGCATATAGAAAGAAAGATGGAAAAATAAAGCAACTTCTCAATCCAACGAAGCTGCTACATGACCCTATTATTCAGAGCTGCATTGCCTACAACCCCAGGTGCCTGGGATCCATCTTGGATCATGGCCAGATCTACTGTAGATGGTGCCACTGCCTGTAGTGGCACTGCCTGCATTGGAGCTAGCTGTAGAGAAGCCCGGGAAGCTGCAGGGGCAGGGGCAGTCTGCACTGGAATGTCCATCTCATCCTCCCACTGATAGTACTGGCATTCTCCAACCTAAGAACCAAATAGAATAGAACAACACCTTATCACCACAACAGGGAATAGAAGAGGACCAAAAAGGAGCAAACAAATAGACATTAACTGCAAAGTATGGGCACTTGTGGAACACTCGGTTGGTGTTCTTATCTATCCTCGAAGTGAACCGGTTGGCCAACACACCATAGTTGGGGCACATCACCCTCCTTCGCGGACCCCCTTGGCTGCTGGAAGCTTCAGACATGGTGCTGGCACCGGCGAGATGCTGAAGGAGAGACCAATGGAGAGCAGCAAGGGAGAGAGAGAGAGGGAGAGGGTTCAGTGACACTAGAGAAGGCATAGGCCCTCTATATATAGGCGCCATCCAGGGAACCAGATTGGCGCCAACGCCATGTCTTTTTGGTGGCAAAAGGACATGGGTGAATGTAACACCCCTGGTGTTACGCGCTTAACCTCTTGCCAAATCCTTTCTTAGGCATCGTGATTTTGTGTTAATGCATGTGTTGCAATGTGTAGAGGATTGCTTGTGTCTTGGAAATGCCGATAAAGTTATTAAATAATAGTTGATTGCGTTTTGCTCTTTATATCACTTAAGGTTTAAGATCAATTTTTATTGAGTAGAACTAATATAGAACATGTATGTATCGCCAAAATAGAGTTTGAAGTACAAACTTTGTAGATGACAATGCAACTTGTCTCACTTTGAAAATAATCTTGTTAACTAATTTTCCTAGCAGCTCGGAAGCGCAATCTGGTTTAAGTTTCAGCCCTAAACTTAGTGTTTTCCCAAGTCCGAGAACTAGCCGACGATGCCATGTTGGCATTAGTTTTCTGCAGAATCTAGTTTAGCAGTGGTGGAGTGTTGTGGCACGGTTCAGCCAGCTAGATGTGCCCTCCTCAGTGTGGTGGAGTTGGTTTAGTGTTTGACCTCGCGGTTTAGTTTTTCTCGCCGCTTTTAAAAATCCGTGCACGCAACCCGCCTCTGCCGGGCCGAACGTTTGGGCGCGGTCATCGCGCGCGTGAGGCAAAGACGCTGCCGGGGCCATGCTCCGCTTGTCTGGCCGGCCGAGAGCGGCCGCCGAGACGCTTGCCGCCCGCACTTCGCGTAGGGCCATCGGCCTCTTGCGTCGCCGTCCTGCGCTGCTGTTTTCCTCGTGAGCCTAGCACGCCGCTAGCCGCCACCGCCCACCTTGCGGCATGTCGCCGCTATACCACCGCGCTGCAGAGCCACGCCACGATGCTGCTCCGCGCCTTGACTTCTTCTTAGGGCCACTGCCGTGCTGTCGTCCAGCCGAGAGCACGTGGGTGTACCTTGCCGTCCTTTCCGCGTCGGCACATAGCCGTGTCGCCTTGGCCTATGCCGCTGTTGGCGTTGACGCAAGCGCCTGAGTGCACGTGCCGTATCGCCGAGCACCCCCTCCGCTGCCCTTTCAAATCCACACTGCTCGTAGCCTTCCAGTACAATTACTTGCACCGGTAGGCAGCCAAGGAGCATAGGTAGCTTCCCGACCCATATTCAGCCCTTGCCAAGCTTTGCAGGCCATCAATTCGGCTTTTCCCTTGCCGCCAGATGGTTTCGCCGTCATGCAGAGTAAGTTAGGAAGGTAAGACGCGTTGGTCACTGTCGGTTCGATTGCAGGCGTCTATGAGTTCTCCCTGACTACCTTGTGCCCGTGCTCATCTCTGTGGGGCCAGACGCGTCACCGAAGAGGAGCTGACGCGAGGATGTTCGTCCCGGAGCGCCGCCGTCACCGCCGTCCGCACGCGGCCAGCCCTCCTCGGCCTTCTCCGACCCTAACCGCCATTGTCACAGCGCCTGTGGTAACCCTCTGGTTCTCACGCACCTTTTTCCCCCGCTCGCCGTCGATTGTGGCCACCGGAACGGCCGCACGACCGCCGTGAACCGTACGGCTGCGCCGGCCACCGTGGTCCGCTGTGCTGTGTAGATCCGCGCGACGCTCTCTAGTGGTTCCTAGGCATGCGCACCGCTTAGGGGGTTAGGCTTCGGTCGCACCGCAGCCCACCGTGAGCCCTTCGCCCGGTTAGCCGAGCCGTTTGCAAGCTGCAATGCGCGCGCGCCATCGCATATGCCCGGGGACATGCTCGATGTGAAGACGAATCTGTTCGAGGTGTTAGTTGCAAAGCCCGTGGTCTGTTAAAATAGTGCCAATAGTGCTTTGCGCGATTAGCCGGAAGGGCAAGGTCCCTTTTTGCAAAGCGCCGAGGCGCGTCCTCCCCTCGTGGGCCGCCTGGTGCTCGCCGGGCCGAGCCACTGGCATGGGCCGCTACTGGGCTGATTCCTTTTTCTTTTTCCAGGGGAATTAGAAATGGTTTTCCAAATTAGATTCTGAAATGATCTTTGATAATTAATATCAATTCACACAAGTGTCCAAAAAATCATGAAACCAGTTTTGTTAGTTTTCTAAATTCATGATCTAACTGATGGCATAATTGGTTTAGGCAGTTTGTGATGTTCTAGTATGAATTTAATTGCTTTAGAACACTTTTCTTTAATAAGTAAAATTTGAAAATGATTTATCATGGCAAGAATATTAATACTTTTAACTCTAAGTTTTATGCAGTAGGATTCTTGTATTATTGTGTTCTCTCCATAAACTTATAGCTCCCAAATAGCTAGCGTTAAGATACCTTAGTTAATATATATATTAAAATGACTAGAAAGTGATTATAAATCATCGTTTGACATGAAGCGCTACTTTATGAGAATGACCCTAGCTAAACGTGTTAGCCATTAGAGCTAGCTGGTTAGCTAGGTGTACATGCGATCTATTTTAAGAGTTGTTGTTGCCTTCACTTAAATGCATCGCGTATCTATTTTCCGTTGCATTCATACGCTGCATCGCTGCATACCATAATAGGAACGATGATGGACCGATGCAACCGAGAGACTTGGTATTCTACTTGGACGATGGTGCCATGGTGTTTTATTGGATGATGGTGTCATGGTGGACTTGTTGCAGAAATGGAATACTAACTTTTGGTTATCTTTTACCCAGGCAAGCCCCGGTTCATAACCCCTACTATTCTGCACTTTATAATATTTATTTGTGCATTAAGTTTTAAGGAGTTGGATGAAACCCACTGGCATATATATATCCTAACCCTATGAGTCTTACTAGTATGATAGGATCGTGTAGATTGCTATGCTACAGGTTTCCGGTAGAAGTCGAGTGATTTCCTGTCACTCGCGAGAGATAGGGTGATATATGTTATTATTATTATCATGATACTCTCATATGGATTATGCATATGGCTAATAACTGGAGACCGGGCGGGACGGTATGGTGGATTGGATAGACTTGGTTTGTTGGACAACAGAGCGGGGCTCTGGTTGCATTATCCCGCCTGTGTCAATTAAGGACTGATCGTTGTTAAGGGTTGAAAGTTAAGTCACAGATCTCCTTATCCCGAACACATACTTGTGTATGGGCGCTCGGAAGGCTTGCTCTCTCTTGTCTTGGGTTCCGGCTTCATCCGGACCGACTGTATAGGGTGGTGCATTCATATATTTTTCTTTTTGGATTGGATGTCCTTGCACCGCATTACGGTTGGACCGGGAATGACGGGGGCTTGGAATCCCAGTTAGGACGGGGACCTGGGGCCCCGGGCAGGAGGAAGCAAGTTGTTCTTATCTCGTATGCAGGATGCGATGAGGAGTGTGTTTTGGGGTACCCAACCGGGCACATTGATTCGCGAATCGCCGTTCTCGAACGGTAACGACGAGGGCTTTATTCCTCGGCAAATAGTAGTAAGAACTGGAACTTGAGATGGATAAAAGGATCCGATTGCTTACCACCTGCTTGAAGTAGTTCAAAAAAGCTTACCTAGAATGGTTAGCTAATGAATTAATATTGACTAAAAATTTGAATATAAGGATGCACTATTAGTAATGCTTTCCCCGCAAGTGTAAACCCACAAGCCAAATAGCCTTGCATATCCTTGGAGTCATTTAATTTCCTCCCTGTCGGGTAAGTCTTGCCGAGTACAATTGAGTACTCGGGGTTTTATTTTCCCCCTCAAGGCGTGTAATGGTGGTTGCTAGTCCGACCTTTGTGTGTGGATACCTCCTGGTGGGCTCAATGAGGAATTCCAATTACGCCGCGTTAGTTTTTTTATTTATAATCCTTTATCAAATGGTTTTATAAGGAAAACTCTATCATGCCTAAAATCTTCAACATGTTAATTGTTTATACATGTAATTGAATAAATGTTTATTTCCTTGCAATAATGACCAAGTGTACAAGATACATCGCTTAAGTTTAAAATGAATCAACTTTCATTTTGCTACATCGTATTTATCATTTCCGCTGTTATATAATACTCTGATCAAATGTAAACTTGAGATATAAGAGATATAAGTTTGTTGTAAGCTTTATTCCCTTATTTGTGATCCTGCTGAAAACTGTGGATTTTCGAGTTCTCCCGTTGGGTGTGCTCGACAGAATCGATTAAATTAGTGCGCTCCCTTGGGTACTTAGTGTCTAATAGAAGACAAGTACTCTTGTGAGTGTATTAATTTAGGCGGTTCTGCCACAGTGAACCACCTTTGGCGCCAAAAAACTGCACCAGACACCGTCTCTATTCAGAGGGCATTGAAGTCTTTTCTCAGCACCGTTTGACACCGTTAGCACCAAGAATGGACGGAATGGCGTGTGTGATAAAAAAGATAAGTGCAGTGGGAAAGCTAGTCTCGTCTGAGGAGAAAGCTAGTCTAGTTCTCACTGCATTTGGAGAAAGCTAGTCTCGTTCGTCGGGGTCGGGGAAAGATAAGTGCAGTTGAAAAGAATGTGTCTGGTGCATCCCTAACATTTGGAGAAAGCTAGTCTCGTCTGAGGAGAAAGCTAGTCTAGTTCTGAGACCAATCGGAAATGCTCTGCAATAGGTATGGACGCTGGACCAAGAATCTAATCCTGTCACTTGTTCTAGTCATTAACTTCACTGCTGTTCTCGGTGGGATGCTAAACACCTAGACATGTCTAGTTGCATGAATGTTCCACAGAGAAGTTCATTGTTGAAGTAGCCACTGATAAATTTTACTGCGTGCTGTGATTCAGGTATATGTAGTTGTTGAAGGTGTTGAAAAGAATGTTGGTTTGGATCCAAGTGATCCTATTGT